>PNEQ01101580.1:7500-22910 GCA_003012365.1 Medauroidea extradentata | reverse complement strand
TCTGGCTGTGTTCTCTTAGCGGCATCTTACTCTATGGCGGGTGTTTTCTTTAAGTCTTGCTTAGACAGTGTTCGTGGTGTAGGTTGACACCTCTGGCTATGGTCTCTTAGCGGCATCATACTCTATTATGGGTGTTGTCTTTAATTTTTGTTTAGAGAGTGTTCGTGGTGTAGGTTGGTACCTCTGGCTATGATCTCTTAGCGGCATCCTACTCTATGATGGGTGTTGTCTTCAAGTCTTGCTTAGAGAGTGTTCGTGGTGTAGGTTGGTACATCTGGCTGTGTTCTCTTAGCGGCATCCTACTCTATGGCGGGTGTTGTCTTCAAGTCTTGTTTAGAGAGTGTTCGTGGTGTAGGTTGGCACCTCTTGCTGTGTTCTCTTAGCAGCATCATTCTCTATGGTGGGTGTTGTCTTCAAATCTTGTTTAGAGAGTGTTCGTGGTGTAGGTTGGCACCTCTTGCTGTGTTCTCTTAGCCGCATCATTCTCTATGGTGGGTGTTGTCTTCAAATCTTGTTTAGAGAGTGTTCGTGGTGTAGGTTGGCACCACTGGCTGTGTTCTCTTAGCGGCATCCTACTCTATGGCGGGTGTTATAAAGTCTTGCTCAGAGAGTTTTCGCTGTGTAGGGTAATCGAAACTGTTGATTTACAAACGGAATCTGGTTCTCCCACAAAATATAGTTAAACTACGTTTATTAAGTTGCGCATTAAAGATGCAGCTTCGAAAATCAATTTAAATTTGACCAAAATAGAAAATATACTTTAAATCAAATATATTAAACTTGCGGTGTTTATATTAAAACTGCGTAATGTACTTTTGTGTCGGTTACGTTGTCAGTAACTGGCATTTAAGAAATGTAATTATATGTTAATGAAAGGTAACCTGTTAGAGTTACCTAGATTATCTTGTTCACGTCAAACAAAAGAACAAATATGATTGATAAGTATATATAAGGCCGGTAGAAACTAACCCTTGCAGTTTGGTAGCAATGAGCTCAGCTCACATACCAAGTCACCTTGTTAGGTCAACTTTCGCAGTCAAATACACTACGACTAATGTAAAACCAACCACAGACAGAAAAACTGAAACCTCAGAACTGTGTTATCAAATACCTTGTGAATGTGGCAATATGTCTAGTGGAGGAACTGGCAGTCCTCTCACCACAAGCCTTACCTAACAACAAAATAATATAACTAAAGGCGAAAGTGGTAAATCCAGAATAGCCTAACATGTTTGAGAAAGCAGCCATTGCATATTGTGGGATGATTCTACTGAAATTAAACTAGAGGCATGCCAGACAAAGAGGAAAATAAAATAATTGGCTTTTATGTTAAGCAATTGTAAAGTCCGGTCTGCCGTAGTTGCTCAGTCTGTACATGAGCCTGAAGATCTCAGTTCTCTAAACATCGCATCTGTTGTCGAAGGAAGCTGCTACTTTCCCTGTGTTTCCTTGAGTTGTGTTGCCTGTGTTCACATACAGTCATGTTTCTTGTCACTGTGTTGTCATTGTCCTTGTCCATTTTGTCGTTATTTTTTATACACCTTAATTTACTGTTATATTTTACAGTCCTTTTAGGTGTCTGTTTCCCCAAACGACATCATTCCATCCAAGAATTAATTTGTGTTGTTATTGTTATATTTTTTGTTTGTATTCGTGTCATCTTTCGAGATACAACTACATTACTTTCCAGATTTGTCCGTGTGTTGACAGCAGTTAACACCGCCTTTTTGTTTGCTTTTTTATTGTGGTGTTTATCTGCTACATGACAGCATTCGTTCACAATAATGTACGCAAAAAACGGTTTAGTTTGTAATACCAACCTTCTGCACGAATCGTTCTAAGGTCACATTGATTATAAAAAAAATAAAAATAAACACGGTAAAGAATTTGCGTGAACTTGATGTAAAATTAAATAATGACTATAAAAATGATTTGTAGTTTGACTTGAAGACTGTTTCGGAATGTGGCTATCGGGTGTTAGGTCGTTATTATCTAAACAGATAACGATAATTAGAGAGGTGATTCCCGAAAAAAAAAGTTCAATAGGAACGCGTAGTTTTCTCGCAACTTGGGGATCATTGGGAGACTTGACTGTTGTATCAACGCCAGCTTTCAAACAATTCACCCCTAAGAAGTTTATGAAGGTAAGATATGCAGTTACATTGAAGATATTTTTTTAAATATTCATAATAGCTATATTAAATAATGTTCAACAGGCGTACAACACTTAAATTACTAGTAATTTTCATAGTAAATGTTTCGCGAACCTGAGTAACATTAAAATGTATTTACTTATAGAATTGCATTTTCTACGAGAAAAAATCTGTAGTTGTGCGACAGTAACTTTTTTTAACAGGGATCATAAAATATTTCACTGCAAATTTAAAAATAATATATTCCATTATGACAGAAGATACAATTAGACGATATAATATTCTTTTCGAGAACTTAAAAGCACTTCACCTGTGAAGTACAAGAAAACTGTTCAATTGGCTGGCTGTAAATATTAAATTCTGTAATAAGGAAATAGGGAATGTAATAAGGAAATAGGGAATGATCGAGGCATGTGACTCAGGAAGGCAGTGTACTGGCACAGTGTGTGACACAACATGTCACCTGACAACTGCAAGCATATATACAGCCCGGTCTCATGAACCGCTCTTACTACTGACCATGTAGAAATAAGGAGCCTTCCCACGCCCTCCCCCGGGCAGACAAACACTAGAATATACAGATAAGGCAGGCAACTTGCGTGCAGGAGAGAAGACACGCAGCATCTAACATAACTGTTGTTCAAGACGCTACGTAAACACCACAGATAGTCTGTATCTACCGCCCAAACCTCCCTGATAACAATATACTCTCCATGGTAAACACTTGGCCTGCACGCTCCCAAGACTTAACCTAGCTGCCTCAGTCACGTGCTCACATGACAGGCTGTAATGTCACGTGGAGTCTGTGTAATTATACTCTAACGCACGTCACGAATATGAAGTTAACTAAACGCCGGTGTAAAAAATAACGTAATGGAACATCATGAAGCCCATACATGTGATTTTTCCAACTGCAATATAGAAGAGTATAAAATCGCAATATTTAAATTACGTGTTTTACTACACTAATGTACGGAAAGAAAACTCATTGTTTGAGATGAAGTTAGCAGCATAACTACTGATTAACAAGGTCTAGTATCGTCTCTAGTACAACTCCGCTGAACTGTCTCTTACGACTCCACTCTGACACACATACACTCGCTGTTACTGGCGCGCAGTGATTCAGTTCTCCTGCTGCAACCAACCACTGCAGTCGACTTATATGTTACTACACACCCAGGCTGGAATTCATAGTCGAAGGCTTGTTTGGTAGTTAAGTAGTACTTCGTGAAGTAATGCTCACTCTCTAAGCAATACTTATTTCAGCAATGAATTCATAAACGCCTACTTCACGAAGTAAAACTTAAACAAGCATTACTTACATAGGCCAAGTTGTGCTTGATTCAGTAACCAAAAAAGTATCGCTACAATATCAGTATCAACATGACACAACTGAGTTTGTGTTTTAATTACAGTAGTCATCTACAGTAATTGAATATTTGGTTAAATTTGACTGTCAATTCCACTTGAAATTATTTTTCTTTTACTTTAATACATCTTCAAAATTAAATAACAATACGAAGGCAAAAAAATGTTAGTTAATTTGTTAATATATTTTTTATATCTACGCAGTTTGCTGACTGTGAAATAAAAAATTACATTCACGACATAACTCGATGAAAAATACATTTTGTATGAACACATGCTGCATAATTGTTGATTAGAATATTTTACTTAATTGTGTTTTAGTTGGTATTCAGCGTAGGAATAAAAATTTTAATGAAATTAACGTTCATTTATGTCATTTATTATTGCCGAACCTGATTTACTGACAACATAACTTCATATCACAAAGCTGGCTTCGAGCACATGTAATTTTTGTGAATGAAGTGGTAAAGTGTACCAAAATTGTAATGTTGTGATCTTATGAATAGCTTTCTGTCAAATTCAAAACTGGGAAGCTTACACTCAATTATTGCTATATACACGTTGCGCCTGGCGGAAATTTTTTAGGATATAGGTTAACAAATGCCCGTTCATATGCTTCAATGAAGTTAATATAATGCTGGCTGGCTTTTACAAGTTGGTCCTAACATTGCGTCTGTTACTGACTTATAATGAAATGTTCTTATATTACACCTCCTGAACATGTTCTGAACCGCATCTCATGCTGCGTTTGAAATACAGTTTATAAACGGCCTGCGGGACGTGTTTTGCCTACCAACTGATGCCATAACCTATCACAGGACACACTTTGAGCATATTTGCGACTCTCGAGTATGACGAGATAAAGTGAACGATCTTGTGCACTAAAATTGAATTTTGTGGTCACATAATTATCTTTCTGTCAACTTCCAACCTGGAATGCTACCGCTTGACGAAAAACACGGTCGATGAAGGTAGAGGTCTTGACACTGAGGAATAAAATGTGACTCCCGTCTTGTCACCGAGCGCTAGTAGTCATTTGGTGGAAGATTTGACTTGTTTTTGTATTTGGCTTAGCTTAAAATGTGAAGTTGTTACCGGAATTGCGAGTATTGTATCGAAGAAAAAAATGGGAACGCAATTTTGTATTGGAACACATTTTTTTAAACCATAAAATTAAGTTTTTCAATCTTTTACATGTAGATGCACATTGCAACGATTCTAAAATTTTGTAGGGCACAAATTGATAGTTTTTGTTCGAATGTGTTCACTAAAACAATAATACACAATATATTTCTTCAGACTACTTTTATAAACAGTTCCACACATGCCAATGCATTTATGGACATGGAACATGTATGTACTATATATATCAGCTTACCTTATTAATATTATTTTAAGTACATAATTGCAAAAATGGTAAAACGCGAGATGTAAACAAGACAAATCTTCCACCAAATTACTACTAGCGCTCGGCGACATAAAGGGGCCACTTTCTCTTGCTGGAGAGCATAGGCAGTGTCAAGACCTCTTCCTCTTAGACCGTGACGAAAAATTATTTAGGTTATAGGCGACGCTAAATTTCGTTCATTTCAATTAAAATATTCTTCTTCTTGATTTTATACGTAGGTCCAAACAGAAACGGCTGTGTAGAAATTTGCTGGGTGTAAAGTTGGTAGACCTTTATAGGCCTAGGCCTACTATTGGTGGATTTTAAACATTTTAAGTCTGCAACTTTTTCATTATAATATGTAGCCAGGTAAACGTAACGAAATGTTCAGTTCATATTGAAACGGAATTTACAAATAAAACATAATTCCTATGACATGATGACCATACAAAATTCTTTAAGGAACCAAAAACACAAAGAAATTGTTTCAATTAAGGTTAAGAAATTAGGTTATGTTTTCGTAACTGTGAGTTCCATGTACGTTTTATGCCTAACTTTTTAAATGCCTCTTTACGTTCTATATGTGGAACGAAATATCAATATGAAGGAAGGAATCCCTTACATAACATATTTCTTACATACAAGTCCTTTACTTAAGTCACCTAAGGAGCAGACTTGACAAAGTACTTCTTTTATGCTTGGATAAGTAATGCTTATTTGATTATGAATACTTGTGGAAAAAGTAGCACTTATTTTGTGACTGTGAATACATATTAAGCAGAACTTATTTCAGCTAACATTTCGTGAAGCATTACTTGACGCGGTCACAAAAAGCAATACTTATTTCAAGTAGCACTTATATCACGACTGTTAATTCCAGCCTTATATCAGTTCATTGTCTCGTCTTATACAATTGTTACGTCTAACTGTCGTTCGTAGTTCTCAACACATTTCACATTTCGTTTTATTGAGTGTATATATATATATATATATATATATATATATATATATATATATATATATATATATATATATATATATGCTGATTGCACAATTAGACTGAAACCTTTAGGAAGGATAACTTCATCTGATTTTCGAGGCAATACGATGATTAGCTTCCAACGTACGACACAAAAACTTGCATTTTCAATGGACGCTATTTAACAAACATCAGGGGAACACACGGAAATGTGCCATAAAGTAACGCTGGCGCGCCAAATTTACTAGAATTTTCCTAATGTTTTCATAGATTTAACACTAACATCCCAAAAATTTACCAAGCGTCCCTGAGGTCAAAACGGTAAAAAGTCTGAGCATCTAATTTTATCAGAATCTTAACTGGGTAAAGCATATTTCAATGTTGGTGCAAACAGTATACTATCGGCTCAAATATATCTATAAATTCAAACATATCCTCCCAACATGCTTAAAACTAAAAGTCTGCGACCCCGTGGTGTTATTCTCTTTTAACTATTGCGCAGGTTTTTTTTATTGGATTAGAAAATTCACTAAAATATAAAATACAAAAATTGCAGAATGCATGTCTTCGATATGCATACAATTTAAAGAGACGTGAACATATAACTGGATATTTGAAACTTTCTGACTGGCAAAATATAGAAAATAGACGATTGACTCTACTTGCCAGACAGATAAGAAAAATAGGAAAGTACAACCAACCAAAATATTTGATAAATAAATTAACGCAGCTTATACCCAAACACGGACACTCCACCAGACATAAAAACAATTTGAGAATCCCGGCACATGGAACTACTAGATATAAAAGGTCTTTTACTTATGTGGCAAGTAACCTGGTGAATGACCTGCCACATGAATTAAGATCTAATCTGAGCAAACTCAATGCCAATTTAAGAAATAATAACTGTACACATCTCAGTTCAGATGTAACTGCTAAATGGCTAGAAGGATAACGCTGCATATAAATTTGTCGATAACCAAATATCTCTGATGTCAAGCAAATTGTGAAAAGTTTTGTATTTGTAAATATCTTCCGGTTTTGGCAATACAATGTTTTTTTTCTGTAATCTAGTAATAGTAAATAACTTCACGGTCAATTATGTCACTTCGGAATAGAATAGGCTAAAGGTCAACTCTAAATTTAGATGACATAAACTCACTGAAACGGTTGTAATGTTAATACTTGTAAATGTTTGTATTTGTAATATTTTTGTTTTGTTTAGGTAATTCAATTTTTTTTCTTAAGGCAATTTATGTTAAGATAATTAACATTAAGGCAAATTTTGTTCGAAAGGGTTAAAGGTCAGCTCTGTATTAGATGACATAAACTCACTGAAACGGTTGTAATGTTAATACTTGTAATGTTTGTATTTGTAATATTTTTTTGTTCAGGTTATTCAATTTTTTTCTTTAGGCAATTTATGTTAGGGTAGTTAACTTTAAGGCAAATTTTATTCTTTGATTGATTTATTTATTTAAGGCAAATGTTATCACTTAATCTTTTTTTTTTAGTTTCTCTCTTTGCAAATGTAAATTATATGATGCAATGTACCACGTATTTGTTGCAAACCGGCCGATGGCTGAACTATACGTGGGTAAATAAATGAAATAAATAAATAAAATATATTTTAAACAAAATGAGATATTAGGTTGAAATATCAAAACTTAAAATTGTACTAAACGTCTTTGTTGAAAGTAAAGTGTCTAGTAGATTTTAAACGAAATAAAAAGTTTCCATATCTAGCGAGTCTATTTTCATCAACCTGTGTGTAAATAAACCCCTGGTGAACTAGAGGTATAAACCAATTTTTAACATAACTCTCTTGCAAACTTTTGACGTGCTTGGCCTTCCACAATAAAGAATTGTTATACTAATGTCTGGATAGTAACGAGTACAGAAATTATATGTGCGTACAAACGTTCATGTGGTTCTTGAAATGCATACATTACAAATTATGTGTTCATGTAAGGAATTCTTCGAAATTGAGTAGGTGCATTACCACACACGGCATGAACAAACGACATTAAAGTTACGTTGCTTTAAATACACGTTTTCAAAGGAATTAACTCGCAGAGGTCGTATATAGGATATACATAGAATTGTGTTGCTCGTAAACCTAGGATTGTAATATTTCAGGTGTCTAATAACCAGTGCGCTGAGATATGTGAGAGACAGTGCCTAGAGATAGGCAACCACTATACCGCAACAGTCGTGCAGCTTGCAGTTGTTGCAGGTGGCAGGCGCTACTCGTAGACAGTGCTGCACACAGCCACAGTCAAGTGTATTCATATTCTATTGTATCGCGCTGCTACGTACCTTCCCATTGTGTAACACAAATACTGCAGCTACACAATATACGTATCTCGATCGACATGTATCAACCATATTTACAGAAGTGAGTACTGAAAGAATAAACCAACATTTTACGTCAAATACATTTCAACAATAAAAACCGATCGTAACTGAATTTGACACGTTAGAAAAATACTTCATATGGGCATGTTAACACAGACCACATAATGACTAAGACATATTCAAAACTGTTGCGATGTAGGTTGTTTGCTGCATCCATGATTTTATTTGGCCAGTGTTGAACAAACTCAATTTACTGAAACTACAGCCATTAAGAATACAATACATTGGAACAAATCTGTATGTTTCTACAATAGCATGCTATTATAATTAACACAGTTGTCATATCTAGGACAGTGATTAGCGTAGTGGATAGAGCACTCGTCTCTCACTAAGGTGATCCGGGTTTGCTTCCCAGTGGGGTCAGTCCTCGTATTTTCACATGTGTGAATCATCACGGAAAATACCGCTGGTCGGCGGGTTTTCTCTGGGATCTCACGTTTCCCAAGTCCATTCATTCCGGCGCTGCTCCATACTCACCTCTTGTCACCCCTCACCTGCGCTAAAGACCTCTATGTTGACTGCAGACCAAACTATCTTCATATCTCAGGAACAATTTATGGACTTTAGTTCACAAGTATTATAATAACATTTGTGGTGAAGCCACATACTTAGAAAATTGCATGTACAAAAATATGTAATACTGCTACGCGAAATCAACAAAATAATTAAAACTAAATTAAGGAAATTCTGAGCTTTAAAATATTTCAGGCAATGTAAAAAAAAGCCTAAATATAGCTTTCTTCCATTTATATGACAGTGCCACAAAACAACAAAATGAAGGATAAACTCTCTCGTCATCTGTCAGGAATTTGGCAAATTAATAGTGTTGTGGTGGGCACCTATACATGAAAACTAAAAGTGATAGCAAAGTTGGGTTAGTACGAACAATTACAATAATTCATCAAGTTTTTTTCTAGCCATACTATACAAAGTCTACATGTCCACAATTTGTTGCACGGATAATTCAAAATTTCTTGTCACGTATTAGTACACATTTATTCAGAAACAGAAGCAATTGTGTCTGTTGTTCACAAATCAATATTCTGACGTCAGTCACACGTTTTGCATTCACTAAATATTTGAGAAATCTTCAAAGGAAAAGGTCGAGGGGTAAGATCAGGTGATCTCAGTGGCCACATTCTATTATATAGTATTGTGTAAGTTTCTGGTTTTATCTCGAACTATCTCGCTGTCGACGAGTGTTCAGATCTATCTGCTGTAAGCGCATGACGTAGTAATCAGAATTGTTTCCTTCAAAGTAGTGGAAGGTAAGTTCGCTAGTAATATAGTTGTTTATGCGGCACACAAACATTTTTACATTGACTTCACGTGATAGCAAAATTAGGATTTTTTTCCTTTAATCTGTAAAACATTTTAATGACCACAATATAACTACTGTGGTTGTATTTGCTTTGCTGAGCACAGACAAGTCATATGTTGTGATTGTAGTAATTGTAATAGACAGTTCTGATCGTACAATAGTCGCGGCCAGTACAGTAAGTATCGTGTAAGTACCAGTATAATATAAAAGAATGTATCTTACTTCCCTAGTATCAGATACGGCGAGGAAGACACAAGCTATACTAGTTACGTCTACACGCCAGCAGCGGAAGTTGTAGAGGAAGTATGGGGAGGGGAGGTAGGTAGGAAGATATACAGTATGTTGCGTGCTTGGCAACACTGTCTGCACAAGTTACCAACTTCCACCAGTACCTGGACCGCAACTCCTGCCGGCGCCTCTGGTGTATCACGTCGTGTGGCTGGGCCAGGGAGGGGAGGGGGTGTACTCCGCCTTCTACTAGTGATGTAATACAATCTTGAGAGCAGTTTCTTGTAAGTTGTTTGTTATATTGCCAGCATACCTGTTTCCTCTTAAATAACTTCTGAGAATACGCTTTTAGTTTCAGGAAGTGATGCTACACTTTCAAGAGGAAAAATAGCTAGTAGAGTGGCTACAAATGGTATTTAGGGTTTAGGTGATTAGTTTCCTTTAGATAATAGAGAAAAAGTATATCTAGTAAGGCATTTAGACTTCGCCACGTGTAATAATAATATTTACGCGATGTTGAATTACAAAAAGCGTGGTCGGGACCTAGAAGCGCGCGGTATGTAAGGTCGACTCTCATCTATCACCGCTTGTCTTTATCGTCTCTAAGTGCATTGAGTTATATCGGGGCTTGTCTTCGCCTCGAAGACTACACTTGCACATACCTTCTAGGTGCTCGTATTAGAGGCTTCGTAGAGGTGTGTAAGCACACAATATGGCTCACCCAAACCTCTAGGCTCGCAGCCTTCTCCCTTAACTTGTACTTTGAGATATTTAGTTGCGACTCTATTATTTCATGAAGTAACATATGAAACATAAAGATGTTTTGTACATGCCTATGGCTTTTGAAGATTCCGCACAAACATTTTGTACCAAAAGATAACCGCAAGAACATCAATTTTCAGCATATTCGGCCGCGAGAATATTAGGTTTAAGAATTAACTAAAGGCATGGAATGTATGTACATATGTTACTTGTATGTTATTGCCAGTAATAAACAGACATTCCACACATGTTGGTCAGATCTTCAGTAAATTTGTACCAGACTTATACACAACAATCGCCAACCTGGGCAGGCGATATTCTAGACCAATTAACTCTTAAATATTTGACTTTAAATTTACATTACTTTAGCAGTTCATTACAAGATAAAAATATAAAGTTAAAGTGACGGTTATAGATTAACGATTGAACCTCATTCTTCGAATAAGAAAATATTGTGCAATTAATAAAAATCTATAGTAAAATCATATACGTAATTTTATCAAAAAATCTGTTTGATTAAAACATTTATCATATTTGTAATTGTTCTGTGTTAAAACAACGCCATATATTTATTGCACTTAAAGTTACCTTACATAACTAACTCGTGAATAATCTTAAAAGGTTTGACGAATACGTTCAAGCATAACTGTTTAATTTTTCAAGAAATCCCAGTACTTCATAACGTAATGATACTTAGCAACTAACACTTTGCTAAGTAACAAGCAAATCTTGATAGTTCTCAGCAAACGGCCGTCAAATCGACTTCAAGTGTTGAGTTTGCCGGCAATGTGAAGTCAAGCCTGCTTGACATAAGTTTCACTGACGCCGCTGTGAACCACGTCCTGAGAAGCAGTGCAGTGGTTTATAAGAGATCGTAGTGTCAAATCTTGAAATACTGATGTTCAGTCTTGTAACCGTCTTTATCTGGACAGCTCCACGCCTCCATCTCTCTAAGCCGACATTGTCTAATTGTTGAAGGGAAGTTATTAAACTCTTGTATATATGTATACGTGTATACGTTATACTTAACATTAAAAAAATATATACAACATACTGGCAACAAAGCAGGTTATATTTGCTCACGGTTTAAATAGAAAAATGATGAATTTATGTTTCATTCTTTACGTTAATAGGCATTGGAAAAAAAATTATTTGAAAGTTGAAATAACGAAAAATATAAAACCGCACAAAATTACAAATATTATACGTTTTTTGTCTGAATGTATTGATGCAAATTTCTTGACAAATCAACGTATCTTACAGTTATTATTCTTTCTGGGAATGTGTTGGTCCTTTATAATGTGTTTGGTACAGTTGAATATTTATTTGCGGCACGTAAATATGTAATTAGTACTGGAAAATTGTATCAACTAAAATTGTTAAAACTTGTGCAATTTTATGTAATTTATACGGAACATAGTACATATAACCGTATATACAGGGTGTCCAGAAACTAACTTATACTAAACACAAGACGTGAATCCTGGGCTGTTATTAGAGATGAAAATGTTAGAGGCTAAATGTTGTAAGACGACATTTAACGTGCACAACGTGGCAACACTGCACGGAGCTAGTCACCACTTGTGCTCCACATCCAGGTTAAATTACGCGTATTTTACATAAAGTAAACATAGAATCATGTTTGATCTCGTCGGGATTTTAACCTGCTTCCATAATATGCAGGTCAGAACAGTAATGTGTAAAAATATCACCGTTACAGCATTTTGCCACCAACATTTTCGTTTCCAAGTTAACCCAGCATTGGCGTAGTGTGCTTATAATGCCGTATATTCTGGACGTCTTGTGTTCAAAAGATGAAGCAACCTTATGGGAAAATGCGACTCCGTTTACAATTGATTTTAAAGGGGTTGTGGTCCCCTCGGTCTCCTGATTTATCCCTTCAAGACTATTTTTATGGGGGTACCACCTAAAGGATGCTGTTTACAACAAACATCCTCACACCATTCATGACTTACAGGCCGAAATTAAACGATCTGCCGCTTAAATTACGCAACAAATGCTACAGCATGTATTTAGGAGCGTGCAGCACTGTATTCAATTATGTGAATTGCATAGTGTTGGCCTCCTTCAACATCTATTGTAACCTATAGGTTTCCCTTAAGTTTGCGCCACATGTTGAGCATCCTGTGTCTATATATATATATATATATATATATATATATATAGCAATTACATTTTTAAGGATTCCTTGTTACATGCTTCCGTGTGCATTGGTATTATTTGCAATGTACAGGCTATAGTTACAAGTTAGGCTGGCAGGTCACGAGAAAGGAATATACAGCAGTCGTCTACCTCTAATGTGATAAAATATAGCATTGTATGTTTACAAAGCAAAATATGCACCAGCTGCTTTATGTCTGGTAGCACTGTAGTGGAGATAAATATACACACAGTGGGGTGCAGGAGTTCACGTGACGGTACAACATGATTACAAATATGCGTATATCAAATACTACAGCACAAGTACACTTGGTTTGTGATCCCACACAGGTATAAGTCGTGGAGGGGGTGGTGTTTATTCAGTTCCGACTGTGCCTAGATGTGCAAGTGAAGACTTATCTTACTAATACTGTCATGACCTGCATATTAAGAGCGCACGTTAATCCCGAGCAGTATAAACATGATTCTACGTATACTAAAAGTAACATACATAAAAAATATATTTGAACACGAAGCGCAAGAGCGGACTTTCTCCGTGTGCAGTGTTGCCACATTTGGGCACGTGAAATGGTGTCGTACATCATTGCCACTTTCATTTTCGTCTCAAATTTAGACCAGGACTCGCGTGGTGCATATATTGGTATTGTGATAAAAAAAACACCTTCAGAAGGGGACTTATTTTGCTATAGTACTCTGTCCTGAGGCTTATTGCGACTTATAAATACTTCAACTGACTTTGAATAATGTGCAAACCCAGGGGCGGGCGGTGTGTTGTTGCTATGCAGGCCTGCAGTAACCGTGCAGCGTTGCGAGCTGAAGTCTGCAGGTACCGCGTATTACTGGCACTACGTCAATGTTTGTGAAAGTGACAGAGCACTATTTATTTCGAACTTAAAACGTGTTAATTGACCAACGTAAATATATTAATTTGTAACTACATGGATTATAGTTTTCAATGTACTGAATTACAACACGTTGTTGAATTTTAATGAAACTAAGACTGAACTGAATTGTTGACATCTACAGTATTAGTACATTTTTAAAAAAATGTTTTTATTGTGTATCATCAGGCAACACCTCACTTGTGACTTGTAAAGTAAACTAGTGGAGTCGATACATAGGCACGGATCGACGCCCACATAATGGGAGTGAGGCTGGCTGGCAGAGTAGACAGGCGTACTGTAGTTTGGCACATGGCCACAGCGGCCAGGCTAGCGTGTGTTAATAGTAATTGTCGCAGCGTGCTGGCCGTGTGCCTGATAAATCAATAGTCCAGGTAAGCTGTGTCAGGTTGGCTTATTTCTCTAGCCTCGGCGCTTCAATCCGTAATGAGCTCTCGCAAACAAATACCTCTTTCTCTCTGTTCCTCTCCCGACATTTTAACTCTCTCATTTCTCTCTACCTCCCTGCCCCTCTCCTACTTTACTAATTTTCTCTGGGCTGCGTGTTTTCTCTCTTCTCTGCCTCCCACCCCCTCCCCCCCTCCAACACGACACTATGGTTTTCTTTACCACGGCCACGAACTGTGACTTATTCACACGTGATACCTCCGTTCGTTATGAATCGTTGATGGCATCGTTACCAACGTCTCTGCGGATACGGAGACAGTATAATTGTCACGTAACGAGCGAGTGTGCCTTGCGCTGTGTAGGCGGCCTAGTTGCAAGTTCTCTCAGAGTGACTGTCGCCACACAGAGCAAATGCTACACTCGTTAGTATGTCGCCGAGCTAGACTATTGCCAGTATGTTGTACGTGGACACATCTTACATTATTTACCATTCATTTACCTAACTATCACACGAAAGAGAACGATCAAACTCGTTTACAAAACTTATTCTGCCAACCGCAATTGTTAACAAAATTAATGATACACAATGATTGCCATGACATCAAGTTAACTGTAAATAAAACTGATATTTTACATTCATTAAAAATATAAAATTGTATTAACGCTTTGAGAAAACTAGTTGTAGTGATTTACATTAGAACATGCTCAGAACTGTGACTCGCTGAGGAAATAGTATTACTGTAGTGACACTCATTATGTTTATACATCAACAGCTGTTAGGCTTGTTTGCTTGCACTATTTATGTAATAACTACTGTATTAAATTTGACAAAATTAACAAATATACTTCAATACACATATCAAAAGGTATCATACTGATATTTAGAGCAATTGCTGTTTGTTTAGAGAACTTCCATATAACAGCTTGACACATAAATATTTTGCTATGTGTTTGTATGAGGGTATTCCAGTTTGATAGATACATGCTGTACATTTTCTAATCTAATAAACATCTTTCAGTCAAATTAGGATTGCCTGTTATGCTAAGTGATATGGGGTAATGTCTGATGTTCACAGTTACAACAGAGTACAGTTGATGATCGAGCTAACACAGAACTGTGCAGTCTAGCTCGTGAGTAAGAATTCCCTGCATATATTCTACATAAATAATACAGAACACTGACTTACAGACAAACCACAGTACAGACTAAACCGCTGGACTTAGAAGTGTAAATTACTATGGTGGATTATCGTAAGGTGTGGGCGAGCACTAAGAAAGTGTATTTTGAAGTTCGATACTTAAGAGAGTGAAAGGCGTAAAGTGT
>PNEQ01101580.1:0-2500 GCA_003012365.1 Medauroidea extradentata | reverse complement strand
TTTATAAAGGTATGGTACAAAAACTTCATTGATCCACGGTTATTTTCAGTTGTCGCACGTCGTTGTACGTTGTTTGGTTGTGATTATACAGATACTCAAATGTGGGGTGTTTTTTCCTATTTATATATATATATATATATATATATATATATATATATATATATATATATATATATATATATATACATACAAATGGACTTAGAAAGACAAAATTCTTGAGAAATGTCACGTACTAGTTAATTATTCTATTTACACATCTGCATGCACCCCAGGAAATTCGTCTGAAATCTTGTTGCAAGTGTTCCCATACTAGAACTTATAATATACTTTTTAAAACGTTTGATAAACACTGTAAAGTGATTTTTTTGTTTGCAAGATTTTGACATATTTAGGCGTAAATAATTTGTCCAGAAAAGTAGTGTTGAGCTGCTAAAGTCTCGTGGAGGCGATATATAGGTAAGAATACTGTACGCCAGTTAAGTGACATATACCTTGAGGTTAGAGACCGATGTTGTGCACACGAATAGTAGCCCTTGGCACTACCACACCTCTATGTCCCTGGACAAGCTAACTAATACCTTGGAGGTCTCTTTCCAACTGTGTTTCTGCCAATACTTCCAGTTGCTGTATTATACACAATGACGACTTCTGAAAATAATATAACTGACAACAAAACAGTTAGTGGATTAAAGTCATAGTTGAGAGAGATAAGTTCAGTCATAGTTGAGAGAGATATGTTCAGTCATCGTTGAGAGAGATAGGTTCAGTCATAGTTGAAAGAGATAGGGTAGCGGAGTGAACAATGCCTGGCAGCGTAAGAGGCTACGAAACTCGACAGAAAAAATACTGTAATAACTAGTTAAACCTATGTAAAATATCAATGTTTGGTAGAGGAAAGATTCCTAAACCACATGAATCGTGGCATTGTCCAGTTGTGTGCAAAACCTGCCGACGTGGCGTATTACAGGCAGCTTATAAGGATGTCGTCCCAGTCGATGCAAATAATGATGTTGTAATACTGGGTGGGAAATATATCGCTATATGGAAGTGGCTAGGAGCGCTTGTGGCCGAGCGGCTGGGCGAGTTTTCCTGACAGCTCGCACCGACAAATAGGAATTTATCGCGAAAAGAGACGGTGAGGAGGGACGCCCGCTCCATTAAGCTAATGAGCGCCGCTGTTGCTTGGTGCTTACACCCCTATCTACACCCCCCCCCCTCACTTATGCCCATGTCCTGGACCGTGCACCATAACATACAGTCCGCCCATCACAACACAGAGACATACACAAACATGCTCACATCCATTATAACACCGAGCATCTAGTCATCACAATAGTCAAGTACATACAACACTGTACATAGCACCGCTGTATCCTAGTGATATATCCTGTCCATACATCACACACAAAGCCATGTACAGTGCGCCATAACACACAGCCCACCCATTACAACACAGAGACATACACAAACATGCTCACTTTCATTATAACACCGATCATCTAGTCATCACAATAGTCAAGTACACACAACACTGTACATAGCACCGCTGTATCCTAGTGATATATCCTGTCCATACATCACACACGAAGCCATGTACCGCGCACCATAACACACAGCCCACCCATTACAACACAGAGACATACACAAACATGCTCACTTTCATTATAACACCGAGCATCTAGTCATCACAATAGTCAAGTACATACAACACTGTACATAGCACCGCTGTATCCTAGTGATATATCCTGTCCATACAGCACACACAAAGCCATGTACAGTGCGCCATAACACAGCCCACCCATTACAACACAGAGACATACACAAACATGCTCACTTTCATTATAACACCGAGCATCTAGTCATCACAATAGTCAAGTACACACAACACTGTACATAGCACCGCTGTATCCTAGTGATATATCCTGTCCATACAGCACACACAAAGCCATGTACCGTGCACCATAACACACAGCCCACCCATCACAACACAGAGACATACACAAACATACTCACTTTCATTATAACACCGAGCATCTAGTCATCACAATAGTCAAGTACACACAACACTGTACATAACACCGCTGTAATCTAGTGATATATCCTGTCCATACATCACACACAAAGCCATGTACCGTGCACCATAACACACAGCCCACCCATTACAACACAGAGATATACACAAACATGCTCACTTTCATTATAACACCGAACATCTAGTCATCACAATAGTCAAGTACACACAACACTGTACATAGCACCGCTGTATCCTAGTTCTATATCCTGTCCATACATCACACACAAAGCCATGTACCGTGCGCCATAACACACAGCCCACCCATCACAACACAGAGACATACACATACATGCTCATTTCATTATACAACGAGCATCTAGTCATCACAATAGTCAAGTACACACAACACAGTACATAGCACCGCTGTATCCTAGTGCTATATCCTGTCCATACATCACACACAAAGCCATGTACCGTGCACCATAA
>PNEQ01101579.1:0-35312 GCA_003012365.1 Medauroidea extradentata | reverse complement strand
CTTGAATGACTGATTATGTTATCATGTGTTTGTCTTATATTTTATCCATGTTTAACTATTATTCTCATTGTCATATGACTTACTCTTTGTTAATTTGATTATAATTGTAATATGTGTATGTATACAGTTGACAACACCTACATCCCCGAGTAGATTTATCTACTCAAATTGGGATAAACAGGTGGCAAAGATAAATAAAAAAAAGGAGTTGGAGAGGGGCTGCGAGGTGAGTGACGAATAAATGGAAGAGGCAGGGTCAGGCTAGAGGAAAGGAACTTTAGGCCTAGTGCGATGAAGGAACTGGGATGGAAATCATTGAGGGACAGGAGAGTGGAAAGGCTGGTCAAGTTGTAAAAGGTGATGAACAGAGGGGGGATGGTGTGGTTTGGCCTGCAAACTAAGGGAACTTCTAGGGAAAACAGTAACAAAAGTGAGAAAATTCAGAGGGTATGTATGAGAACGGAGAGGGGTATACAGTCAATGTTGGTGAGGGAGTGGAATGTACTGCGAGATGAATTGGAGACTGTGAAGGGGGGTTGGAAGGTTTAGGAAGGGACTGGAGGATTGGAGCTGTGGGAATGGGGAGCAATCTGCTCGCCACCGGGCGTTAGCCCAATTGCAAGTGTTAAACTTAATTATTGCCTTTCTAGTATTCAATTTAAAACACACTGCTTATGATGCACTTATCTGGTATTGTTTAAATCTATTCCAAGACTTACAGAGCTATGCAAAATTTTCAAATTTTGAAAATGAAAGTCAATTTCCTTAATATATTGTACTGCAACACTGTAAATGTAAGTTTTGCAAAAAGTACCATATCGTTTCATGAAGTCATTACATTTCTAACATTTCCCTCTTTTTTTATAATACGTAGGCTTTTACTTGGCCTGCGACTCTGCGAATAGAAAAAAAAAACCTTACCTACAAAGTGATTGTATTAGTTTTTATTTCTATAATAACCGGCAACACTCAATAACACAAAACGGCTTCCGGCAAAAGTGTTTCATTATGTAAACAACAAACACTCGTCAAAAATCCGCAACATTAACCTTGACACATGAATATTAACTACTCAAAATTGCCCAATGCTGCAAATGAATAGTCGGAAATGTTACATCATAACCATAAGAGTCCAACAAACAAAAACTTAAGAAAACTGTACACCATCATATTTTAACCAATGCAAAAATAAGTATTAATGACACTGTTCTGGCGTATTGATCGTATTATTAATGTAAACACGAGGCGGAGGGAGAAGTACTTCACTTCAAAAAATATTTTTTTCACATACGGGGAAATTACAGAACATTGTGTTACAGAAAAATCAATCAGGCAATTTGCAAACACACCAGTCGATCGGCTTAATCGCTTTTCCCACCCAGACGGCAACTCTTCCTCCGCCATTGCTGTATCACCGGAAGACGCCATGATGGAAACAACCAGAGCGCTGTAATCTGGGTAACGGTGAAACGGAAAATATTCTCACTTCAGGTTTTCAGTGTAAGATTGTTTATGTTAAATAAGTTTCTATTGGTCTGAAGTGTTTTCGTTAGTAAAAAAATGCGTAAATCTCACCAATAAATATTTAGATTGCACAGGCAACGTTTCACCTACTTAACAAATGAATAACGAAACAGGATTATTTTGGTCGCATTCTCAGTTTTGTGCTCATCGCGGAAACACGTAGCGGAGTTGACTTCGTCAAGTGTCGTGTCAGCTGTTCAGTTTGGCATTTTGTTTTTGTCGTGGTCTCGTTCGAAGCTAGTTTTGTGAAGCAACAGTCAAAATTGGATAAATAAAGTTCTACGGTAAGTAAACTTCTTAGAGAGCGAAAATAAAATAAAGTTTGGTAACAGAAATATAAAATAAATGCATTACGTAGTATGAAATGTTTATGTATGGGTCTATATTTAATGCTTTCACGTAATTTTTTTTATAGCTAGTATGCACGATTAAATTTACTCTTCATTTTCTTTATATTTTTCTGTTAAAGCTTATGTTGAGTTACTTACGTTCGTCGGACCTGAAAAGAAATACAATTAACTAAGGATTTCGTTAAGAATACCTGCTAACTTAATTTTCAAGTTTTTTTTTGCAATACTTGGCATAAAATAACTTCATTACGAAAGTTCGATACAGTTAATAAAGAGATGCAGAATTTTTATGATTTTAAGATGATATATTTGAAAATTAACTGCAGCACTCATATTAATAATAGTAGTAATAATGCGACTTTATTAATTGCACAGTTACGGCGTTGTCGTCTTTTTTTCATATTAAAACCGTACCCATATTAAAATTTTTACCTACCTGGCATCAGGATATTTTCTAATGTTAATCGGGAGCAAATTTAGCAAATGTCAGATTTTTCCCCTTATAAGAGACACTGGGTAGCAGTTAGCCGTACGGTATGCACAAAAATACCTTATAGGTACAGAATGATAAACTCTATCGTAGTGACAATTGCGGCAATTCTTAACTATTCAGTTGTGGTACAAAAATGAGTAGCCCTAGGTATGTATTGTATGAGTATTGATCAAGTTATTTCTTGCTCCATTGAGGTTAAATACTAGTTGGGCGTATAGGCTTACGCGTTTTGCATGCTTACATGAAATCGACTCGTGTTAATTCTAGTACCGTATGTCTTGAGCTGTTGCCTGTATGTGGCTCGTCACGACTGTAAGATTGTTCCCTCCCATATGGGAAATGACATGGGTTTGGCAGTAGACAGGTTCGAGATACTCAACGATGAATTTCAGGAGTTGGGGAACGAGTTACAAAATAATATAAACTAAGCCTTAGTATTTTGGTAGGTAGCAGTTAGATTCGTAACCCAGTCAGTCAATTTTTTTACTGATTGTATTTGACACATTCCTAAATAAATATTTACTTATATTTCAACAGCAGTTGAGGGCATTTGTGGTCCATAAAGTGCCGGATTTGCATACATTAAGTCAATCCCAGTTAGGTGATATTTCTTTTTTTCATAGGGGAAATGTAGAGGGTTTGTGGCTATAATTTAGAATGATAAATTAGGAAATGTTGCATATATACTCTCCAAGGAAAATAATTAGGACTAGGCGCGATACACCATAATATGAACGTGACGTCGTTGACGAGAGCTAAGGAACGGATAATTAAGATGGTAAGAGAGCCAGAAATAAAGATGTTTACCCCATAATTACGGAGTAAAAAAGGAACGCAGTGGAATTCCGGTAACAGAGTGGGACCACGGCCGTATAACAGGTCTGGACACTCGCCTATCTACCAATGTATTTTTCTTGACCCCCTTGTTTGGCTGTAGTTTAAGTTACCGAGAATATGGTACTTTTTGGTGCTGTAATCCGGGCGTTCGGACTCAAACACCGCTCACTCTTCTCCATTGTTAAATGTATATAAAGTAAATAAAGATTGCTGGAGCCTTTTCTTAAAATTTGTGAGCAAAGGAAGTATTTCATAAATTGAAAAAAAAAAAGTACGTTTTGATAAATTAATTATCTTAGTGGGAAGGAAGTGGGTGGAGTTTGAGTCCGACCGCCCTAACTGCAGCCCCAATAAAAATTCTCGGTAACTTGGTGAACTACAGCCAAACAGCAAGGGGGTCAAGTTTCCAGGTGAGTGTCCAGACCTGTTCTTCTATGACCGTGAGTGGGACCTGTATGTGGAATTTGGAGTACGGGAGATAAGGTACAAAGACGGGCAGCGATTTGTGTGCAGGATAAATGAAGGCTGGTGAGCAGTGTAAACCGTTTCACTCAGTGATTCTGAAGGAATTGGTTTAAGGCCACTTTACATCAAAAAAATAACATCAGTGTTAATTGCAAAATGTTGGTTACAAAAATATTAACATATTTGAAGCTATGGTGCGCCCATTTATCACAGTGTTGATACGATGACAACCGTGCTACAAACATGCTGAAAACACCAATGTTACTAACAAAGTAACACGAACGGTGGGCGGACGTTAGTAACAATGTTACTGACAAGACTAGAAACTGCATTGCTGGTAACATTTATCAACATTGTACAATATAGACCTCCTTAGAATAGGTTGGGAAAACAATGTTGGGGACAAAGTTAGTAATATGTTTCGAAAATTCGTAACTTTTGTTGATAGCAAATGTTTTCCACAAAACGTTAGTAACAAATGTTAACATTTCTTTGTAAATATTAACAACAGTAAGTTAATAACAGACTGTTGGCAACAATGTTGCAAACATGTCACCAACAATTTTCGTGAATTTCTGCAATGTTTAAAACACGTGTTATTAGGGTAAATACACTCATTCTTTCGGAGCGCGCTGTTGCCAAGAATCCGCAAATCTTTTGCCACATATTGTACAGCATCGAAGCGCGCTTCCGATCGTAAATTTGTTTCATAATTTGCACCATTATAAGGAGTTTATTCCACCTCCATGGTGAAATGCGGCATATGTCAGATGTGACTAACTACATTACCATTATAGTTCCTTGAGGGCATGGTGCACCTCAGTTTTCAACGTATTTTTATATTAGTGCCAGATATCTTTGTCTTATTTTAGACATAAATTGCGACTAAATCTTCCTCTTCGAAAATTGTTGTATCTCTCATAGTTTTCGCGTAATGAGTCGGAAACGTCAAAAATTTGTATGTTACGGTTTTATGTACGCCACTAAAACCAACTGACATGCCAAACAGAAAAAATTCACAGTGTATAATAATGTTGTAGTCTATGATTTGACATATATTAAAAACCAAAGTAAATACATTTGTGTATTTAAAAAAAAAAAACATTTTTAAATTTTCAGTCCGAAATTCAGCATTTTTTATTAAATACAAAAACGTTTTATTTTTGGTTTTTGTCATTTAATAGCCTACAGCATTGTTATACAGTCTGAATTTTTTCGGTTTGTAGTGTCAGTTGGTTTTAGTGGCGTAGATAAAATCGTTAAGTTCAAATTTTGATGTTTACGACTCGTTATGCGAAAACTATGAGATATACAACAATTTTCGAAGAAGAAGATTTTGTCACAATTTATGTTTAAAATAAGAAAAAAATATATGGTACAAATATAAAAACATAAGATGTTGAAAACTGATGCGAACCGTGCCCTTGACCTAGGAATGTCTGCTGACGAAATTCTTACATAGTTTATCAAGCATTGTGATTCGAATTCTACATATTAATTCTTACACTAATGTAAATACTATTTTCATTTAAACATCAACATCGTACGGTCAAAAGTTTGTGACATAAAGTACACACTAAGAATTAGTATATTTGGTGTTTTAACATATATTTTTTTTAAACAAATTAAGACTGACTATATTTGGCAAATAAACTCGTTATTAGTAGCAAACTTTGTTTTGCGTCCTGTTACCCGTGATGACCCAAAATTATTTATTATATCTAGCAGCGAGCCTAATAAGAATCAAATATTGTAGTAAATATCTTACAGTCGTACATACCTTACGTTGGGCGTCGTACCTGAGAAAACATGTATGTATGTTGTATAGAGATAGGCGAATGAATGCTAACTTAGTTATTAAGTAACGATTTAGTGGATATTTTAGCCTACTTGCAGTTCTGCAAGGAGGCAGTGACATTGCAAGTGATGTAGTGACATCTACTTGGGGACTTCCTTATATATATATATATATATATATATATATATATATATATATATATATATATATATATATATATATATGCCTACCGTACCACTTCCTCGACAAGTTTTTCAACAGAAGGGAAGTGGCTAGTGTACTGAGTTTGAAATTATAGATAGAAAATTAGTAGTAACACAATAATTTGTAGCATTGAGTTGATAAAATAACCAGATACCTGCTGGGACTGAATATTGAGGTTGTTCATTGGTTGGATCAGGGGCCTGACATTAGACAAGGCTATGATCTCGGTACATTGATTGTTACCAAACATTGTCATGGCTCCGACAAATATAACAAAATTAATTGAAAAAAAAAAAAATTCAACACTTTTTACAATCCATGTGCACGATTGTTAGTTTTACACATAGGTATGATTAAAATATAAGGATTATGATAGCAAACAGTTTCCGTTTAAACATTTATATGACAAAACATTTTGTTCCTTGGGTTTGCGAGCCAGGGTGTTTCGATTCTATTATGTTTGTTCGTTACCACGTATCGGTTGTATGAAATGCTGTTTTTTCTCAATTGTAATTGCCTTGTCATTTGAAGGCAAGTTTTTAGCGTTATATTTCGTGTCTCACTGATAACTTCTTATGCGTGCAGTATTGGAATGTCATTACGAATAATGTGTGTAATAAAATGTCGAGTGTCTTGTTGCGAATACGTACCCTAACCAAAACATTTTCCACTACATTATTTTACAAACTCATGCCACTTTTGATGCGTTCGGATAAATTACTTAAACATACCTCATATACACGAATATATCCCAAGAAATGTTTAAATCATGTATTACAAAAATTTTGGAACAGTAACACGACTCTGTTTACGATGGTAATTTGTAGGGACAAAACCAAATTATTTGAAAAATAGGCAATTATATACATAGAAGAATGTATGTATAGGCAATTCGGGATAAAGTGAGCACTCAAAAAAGCCCTGCTAAAGTTCTATTTTCAACCAATTCGTATCCTTCCGCGTGTAATGGCTGACGCCGGGAAAAACCTAACCTCTCTGGACTCGTCACTTGTTTGCGCGTCTAAGATAACATTTGTATTTATTGTGAATCGATACTGTTTGATGTAAAAAAGTTTATATTGATTACATAAAATACATTTATGAGAATATCGGTTGATTTTGTTTCAGTATTGTTGAATTAAAACAGTAAAATACACAGAACTATATTGCGTAGTTTCGCTGCCAACCTTACAAGCAGTAAGGTAACTATAGTCAATGTTGAACTATACGCAGTAAGGACTAGTGATATTTTTCAAATGTTAAAATTTTAGTGGTCACTTTATCTCGAACGACCTGTAGTAGTGTTTTCTAGGCATTATATGCTAACACTTCAAACATATATAATAAATTAAAACAGGTGAGTTCCTTGTAAAATTTCAAGCTGCGTGGCTTCTGTACATTTTATCGTTAGTTAGGTCAAAGGAGCCCAGAAAATAAGACACAAGGTTAACTTGGGAGTGCGAACACTGTCCTTCACGTGATCCTTGGGTTTAAGTTACCACCGAACTTAAGGGGGCCACCTACCCGAACGTGAGAGGCTCAAAAGCGACGGAGCAGTAAGGTCGACCTTGAAGTGCGCATCAAATGCCGCGTTGCCTTAACGAGCCATGCTCTAAAATAGCGCGCAAGGTTCCTGCCGAACGGTTTTTACTATGGGACAATATGCGGTGACCATATAATTTTATTGGTGGAAAGTCTGCAACTAAGTTAAGTGCAGGTCGCAATCTGAGTTTCACATACATCCGGTTAGTATATTTTGAAGTACGGAAGTCTGAAAATGCGGTTTTTAGCCGCGTTGAAAGGCTTAGAAACAGTGGTTTTAATGAGCGTGGCGTCGTAACAATGAGGTTCCGACTTTTTCTGAAGTTTGTTTGATTTTCGTATGTTAGCACAATGGGCACACGTGGAATATTTTGGCAGAAAAAAACCCGTTTACGAACACACTGCAACGCATTTGTAGCGTGGGGTAGGCGGCCGCCTTAAGAGAAGGCTCCAGGATTTATTCCCCAAACTCAGGAGAATTTCTTGAACATAGCCTATATTCCTACTAAATTACAGGATGACCACTAGAGGTTTTAACATCGTCAGTAGGTAGTCACAACCTTGTCGAAGTAGGACTGAAAGTTATCGCAGAAAAAGCACTGTTTTGATAGTTTCGCAGGTACGTGAAAGTAATTAGAGATAAATTTTTTACATGTTAATTTCAGATAATTATGTGATTATAATCCATAAAAAGTGTTCACAAGGCTGCATTAAGCTGGAATTTTTACGGTGTCCTCCACGAGAACTTGCACAAATATCTTACCGTCAGCATCAGAACAGAAAAGTGTGATGCAACCATTAGTTTATTTTAAATATGCTGTGCAAAATGCATTAGCCTAACGTGCTGACGTTTCTAAATGTTCTTTGACAGGTATTAAGACCATGCTCTTTAGTCGATTCTGTTTTTGTAATAATTATTGTTTGAAACTGAAACAAGAGCAGGTATCAACAATCTGTCAGACAGCTTTGTTTAAAATGTTGTCTTGATAGCTATTTTTTTTAAAGCAAGAAATTATATGGTTTCGACTAAAACATCTGCTCTCGTTTAGGCACGACGAATTAATATCGCTAGAAGGCAGAGACAATGAAGGAAGCATGGCCTTAATACAACTTCATGGAATAACATTGGCTGTGAAGTAAGTGCTAAGCTGTCTAGAGGTGTTAGGTTAGTACTTCATACTAAATGTGACTCAGTCGGTCTATTGTATCTACTCATTGAAACTTCCAAATGAACGATCAAGTCTTGTCGTAGTTCACAGTGGATTTCCGACGTTTAGACAGTGATAGACTCGGTATAGGCCTATTTGAACTCAGTCGTTCACCTAGAAGCCTGTTCTACCGCTTGCTGGAGTGTTGTTGCCACAAAACACAGTAGGCCTCCTATTTATTTATTTTTTATAAGTGTTTCGTAGATCCCATGTTGAGCATTTGCTCGGGATATGAAACTTGTCATGTACAATACAAAACATGCTGACATCTTGATATATACAGATATGTTTAGAGTTAATTGACAAATATTGCATAGACGTACACAATTCAGAGAATTTCAATATTTACATAACACACACTATCATAAACACATTCTTTCAAGTACTATGAATAACAATAACATAAACTTATAATCATAACAATACAAAGTCCTTATTTACAATAAAAAAAATTGCATCCTTTAATAAGAGTAACTAATTTGCTCTTTAGTATATACCACAGGAGTACTTCAATAATAGTCTCTTAAAGTACAATAAACCTAAAACATTTGTTTAAGCTTCTAAGAATTCAGTTATGGTATAAAAATTATGATTTTGTAAATATATCTTAAGTGCTCTTAGAAACTGACTGTCACTGATGTATTTTGTTTTTTTTTTATCTTAGTGAGATATTTGTTATAAATCTGAATACCAGAAGAAAATGGCCCTTTTTGAAATATTTTTAAAGAACAAGAGGGAACATGAAGACTGTTTAGTTGTCGAGTGTTATATTTATGATAATTCTAATTTTTTCAAACTTATTCAAATTTGTATGAATGAATTTAGTTATAGCATATATATAAACACAAGCTAAAGGTAAAATTTTTAATTTTTGAAATAAAGTTGTACATGGGGTATTGGGTTTCACTCCAGCCAGTATCTGAACTACTTTTTTTTTTTGTATTACAAAAATTTTGTTCACTTCCGTTGAATTTCCTCATTGTATTATATCATATTCTGTAAGGGAATGAAAATAAGCACAATATATCAGTCTGCTTGTTTTTGTGTCTACAATTTTCTTAATACATCTCAAAGCAAAACATGAAGAATTTAACTTAGGAATTAGTTGTTTAATATGTTCTTTCCATGTAAGGTTTTCATCAATTTTTAACCCTAAAGATTTTCTGCTCATTACACGTTCTATTATTTCATTATTGTAAGTTATATTCAGCTGAAAATCGTGGCTTCTAGGCTTGAAATATAATAAAATATTTGTTTTATCAACATTTAATGTTAGTTTGTTAGCTGTAAACCATTCATTGAGAAGTTCTACCTTTTGATTTACAGCATGTGCAAGATTTACAAGTGACTCATTTTGTACTAAAATGCTAGTGTCATCTGCAAATAACACAACTAATGCATCTTTATTTATATATTGTGGTAGGAGTCATTTATATATAACAAAAACAAAAGTGGCCCCAAAACGGATCCCTGGGGAACACCATTTTTAATGAGTCCATCAGTAGATTGAAAAAGTTCGGTAGAGTTATTTTTAAGTATAACACTTTGTTTTCGTGAATATAACTTAGGCTGGGACCACACTTTCCTTTTTTGAGGGATCGGTTTGCCCGACCCCTCTCAGCGGGCGAGTCATGTACCCTAGCTTTCCCTGGAAACAGGTTCTGAAGGGAAAAGACAGGTCAGTGCGTCCGGCGGTCCGGAGAAAGGGATGAAGGGATGGGAGACAACAATACACGTGTTCAAGTGGGTGCGTCTACACTTGCCGGTCGCACAGCTCCGGTTTTGGGTTGCAGTTCATAGTTTGGAAAGTATGTTTGACACTGACCGTCTCATTAACTCGAATGAAGACCATCAAAATGGTGATTTGACATCAAAATATTAATACCGGCAAATTTTCAATCAATATATTCAGCACATCATTATTATTATTTTCTTTAAATTTATGAATTAGTCACTAAAACTCTGTGCGAATTTACAGACTATATGTAAAGTTCATAATTTTACATTTTAGCATATGCTTTCACATATAAAAAAACCAAGACATGTGTGTTAAAAATGTAATGATTGTATGTATTTACTTACAATTTAAAATGTGTATTAAAGTATATGTTTAACTTCATGTACGCTATTTCTTCTTTAATACGAATATTATTGTGTTAGTACACTTAACATGTTTCAAGCTTTAGTTTCAGAATATGTCAGTCTGCATAAACAATTTTGAGTATAAAAACTGATTGTTTATAGAAAATGATTTTTGTCAAGTATATGTGTTAGTGTATTTCGTCTTTTACTTGTTTTGCGAGATTAAAGTTAAAAGCATTCTCTTACATTTCACCGAAATTTCAAACCCCATAATCACTTACATAAGGATAACAATAAAAATTAGATGAAACATAACTAACAACTATTAACAGTATCATCTAAGTATATAAAATTATCAGTGTTTTAAAATTATTAAAGTGTGCAGCAGCGACAAAACTCAAACGAAAAGACTTCTAGCTACAGGAATAAAATTTCAGCTTATAGTAGCCATGCTTTGAAAATAATGTGGTAATACTTTTTTTACATGCATATTACAGTTTTTCTTAATACTTAAGATGTGTAATGAACTTCCAAAACATTTTTTTTTTTACTTGGAGATACTTCTGTGAACTAGATAATCTAATTTTTGAAAGCCGCCTTGGTTGGCTCCCTCCTGAGACTGCCGTCAAACTATCACTGTCTGCTCCGCCTGTCGGCTAAATACTTAATTTTTACTCTAATTTCCCAACTAACCGTTCTGACAATTACAATTACAAGATCACATCTAACAAATATAAATGTTCATATTGGATATAAAGAAACTTGGATTACATTTGTACGACAATTTTTAGCATCGTATAGTTTGTGAGTTGTATTAAATATCGACGTCATAAAATATTTAAAAGAAACTCATTTTTCTTCACCATTTTTCAGTGGCGAATTTAACGATCGTAACATTTCACACACATAAGGTATTAATAAATTAATTGCACTTTTTGGTTCAAATAGGTCAAGTATTCTACAGTTACAAGGTAATCATCCTACAGTAATTACCTGTTTGGAGACTTCATAAGACGATGGTAGAAAGAAACCGAACACAGTTCTGTTACGAATCTATTCCAGTTAGCAACAAACAACATTTATTCGCAGTAGTTTCTTGTTGCGCACGGTTTCTGCTTCTTGCTTACCAGTTTCCATGTTAGAGCTTCTCTAAGATGGCGGTTTCGCTATGTGACAAAACGATTCTATGAAATACAATAAAATAGTAAGTAATTGCCACCCTAAAACGGTACGGTAAGTGACTTTACGTCGTTGACAACGAGATCATTAACGACGCTAACACACAACTTTGTACAATGACAGGAACTGTAAGAGGAGTAGCCATGGCCTTTGTAACGAACCATTCAAGTATTTTCCGAGAGCTATTTTTGGAAACCATGGAAAACCAAAATCTGGATTGCCGGTGCCAGGGATCGAACCCGCGTCCTTACAAATGCGAGTCCAATGTGTTACCGCTGCGCCACCTCGATCGGTACGCCACCCGAAGAAATATTTATTTATTTATTGGGGGAGGGAGGGGGGTTGGTAATTGGAGGACAAAAACACCTGCTCTTACTTTAGACACGGTGAAATTAATTTGCGTTAAAGAAAAAAAAAATATGAATAGTAAAGAGAAGTACATTTTCTCTCGCACTAGGGGTACACAAGTACCGCGACGTAGTTGTGTGCGTGGATCCCTGCTGTAAAGTGATTTATGGCGGGAAGTGTGGACTGCCGAAGGTCGACCCGTCAGTAGGGGGGCGTTTGTGCCGATCCCTTCAGAAAGGAAAGTGTGGTCCCAGCCTTAGGTAGGTTTTGATTAAATTTAAAGCAAGATTACGTATTCCATAGAATTTCCAATTTTTCAAGTAAAATTTCATGATTTATACAATCAAAAGCTTTGGCCAAGTCACAAAATAACCCAACCATATATTTCTTACTGTTAAATGCATTTAAATATTTCTGATGTGAGTTTGTAGGAATCGTCATTAGTGGAGAGGTTATCTCTAAAACCATATTGATGTGGAGTTAATACAGTATATTGTTAGACACCAAGTGCTGCATTAATCGTTTGTAAATGACTTTTTCCACAATTTTAGAGAAAACTGTTAACATTGATATAGGCTTGTAATTTTCAATAAATGTTTTTTCACCACGTCCCTCCTTGTACAACATTCACGACGTCGGTCACGAATTGAAGTATCAGTACTTCTGTTCACGCACTCACAATATACATATGCTAAAAGTATTTAAGTCCTAAAACTTCTGTGTGATAATATTATACGTAACACACATGACGGTATTTATATAAAGATACGTTTGATCGACGTAACGGTTTTACTAAATCTCCTTTAATAAAGCTCTAATGTATTACACTTTGCAGCTTTACTTTCCTGGTAATGTTAACCTCGTAAGTTGCTTCAATTATCAGTGTTTTTTCCTGAATCCACTGTCGACAACTTATTAAGATAATACAAACTAACCAGTGTATTGGACGGAATACGATCCATACAAAATACAGTCGTTACATCACTTTGTATATATTTTTAGTTTTGGCGGAGTGTGTTAGCACTGGCACAATTTGAGAGACACAAGTGAACGGGCGAATTTTTAAATTCTCTCGTTCGCTAATCTAGTATTCCTGGCTACAATGTTATGTGAGCCGCTATCTTCACTATTTTAATACGAAAACTTCCTTGCAACTAATACCTAGTATAAACCTTTCACAACTGTTAAAACATTACTTCTATAGCCTCAATAAACACGTATTTTTATTATAGTGAGTGTTGGGGAGTGCTCAATTTAATGTGAACTGCCTATATAGTACTTCTTGATTATCCTTATAGTAAACTACAAGTGGCTGAAATGTGGTCATTGAATTATTCCAATAGAGAGATTGTGCTTCGACTTGCAAAACAAAATAATATTTTTCCGCAAAGTCACGTCACGACTGCTTCATTTGAATTAAGTGTTCATTTTTTATCTGAGAAAAATGCAGATTGCTGTATGGCACAGTATCATGTCGTGTCATAGCCTTTAACTGGCTTTAAAACTCTTCAAAAAAATCGTGTGATGATTTACAAAAGTTTCAAAAATACACCGATCAACTGAGACCCACTGCTTGTATGCGTTATTTTCTATTATTTTCTTCAAAACATGTCAGTAAAGCTTCCTTGAAATCAGAGATATTAGGACATAAGTCATATTCATGTAGGCTAAGTAACATCTCTGGTCTGAAGGGTTGCACACAATTTTGCTAAACAGTCTTGATATGTTTTTAAAGGTTTTTGCATGTCCCTATGTAGAATAATTTTATTTAAATTACCTCCAGCAATCATTAGTTTCACATTCTGGTGTACTGTAAACGCATACAATATGTGTTCCATTACCTTCTGCAGTTACACAGTTCTTTGGTCGAAGGTCGGCAAATTTTGAAAACCCTATCTTTAGGAGGTGTGGTATTTTGTTTGGAAAGTTTCACATATTTCTCGCAAATTCCCCAATGCAAGCCGTCTTTGAACTTAATTCGAATTCCATAGTTGTTTTTTCATGGAAATGTAATCTTTCTTGCCTGGCATTATTCTGCTGGTATCATCACTGCAATAAAATCCGTTTGCCTCAGGAACTGTTTCTTCAGCCAAGGTTTTACCAGGGTTTGGGTCAGCAGTGGATAAAATTGCTTTGTCTTTTTGTAATGCTTTGGCTTTTCTAGCAAAATAGTTTGTTACTCGGAATTCCTTTTCAATTTTACTGTATGACCAGTTTTTCGATAATTAAGTCAAAATTTGTACTGTTTAATTTTATTTTGCAGTCTTGAATTTCTCTTTTAATTATTGATTTCTGACTGCAATATCGTCATCTTTGTGCCCCATTTCCGGTGTTGAAACTGTTCTTAGTGTACCTGCATGTTTTCTTTTCAAGAGTATGTTGGCACAAAACATTTTCGCAATATGTCATCATTTCTACCCGAAAATCATTCGTAAAATCCAAAGGGCTTCATTTTATTCTTCAGTTTCTCGTCAAATTGAAATAGTGTGATGATATGTCGAACAAATTGTGATACGTTTCTATCGCCTGTGATGTACATTAGTGTTAAAATGTCAGTAGCTATAATTGTGAATCTATCCTTAAATTTGTTAGAGAACATCACTAGTTGGGTGAAGTAGCATAGATTCACGTGTAAAGTAAGCAAAGTGGCGCACAGGTGAACATCTGAACTTGTATCCGGTGTAACCCAGGTTAGAATACTTGTCTGACCATCCTCGTCTCTTCCTTTTCTTGTCCCGTCTGCCTAGATATACTGCTTTATTATCTACTGACGCCCCGTTGTTGGATAAAATTTCATAGAGTGCAGACATATTCAATCGGCGGAATCCTGCCTGCTCATTGTACTAGGAAAATATGCCCTTCCTGCGTGTAAGCATTATTTTATTGCGGGCCGATTCACTCCTCATCGTTGTGGGGAAATACTGAAGAACACAATATTGACAATATATTCGTAGTCGCTGTGTGTAGTTTGTCATGCCACTATCCAGCAATAGCAGCACACCCTTGACAGAATTTACAGTTTTTTTTAGTGTAACCTTTATTTTGTTTGGAAAACTATTAAAGTTACATTGTTGAAACCAACTGTATACTAAAATTATATTTAGTGTCTAGGGTTGTCATGGATTTTGTTTCGTTAACGGTAAACTTTTAGTCAATAGAGTCAATTGTAATATTTCAGTGAAATGCAATTTCAGAAGAAAAAATAATTTAAATTAAGTTTCAACTGTCTATAACAACCCTACAAAGAGATATACTTTCTGTTGCGAACTAAATTCAGTTGTGAAATTTTAATTAGTAAATAAAAATTCATGGAACTAGTATTGAAATCAACCAATTTAAACATTTTTCAAACGTTTTATTCAAAATTTACGTAATATGGCTTTAGTACACAGAGAACATTTTTCAAGGTTTAATTCTAGGGTTTCGTCTTTTATTTAAAATGTAAATTATTAAAATGGGACAATGACTTCTCACGGCATAAATGTAGGGACCTGAAGTTTGCATAGTATCCAGCGTTCTAGCTAGGACTCAACTTTGAATTATTGTCGTAGCCTAACCGCGTGACGACAAGTGGAATGGTTTCCGAATAACCGCCTCTTCACGATCCTAGTAGACGTCGCCCTTAGCCAAACCCATTATCTACTGAGAGTACAGGCAAATCGTTATCTTCCAGAATGAAGATAATACAAAACTATACCTGGAAATTCATTATGTCTCCTTACTTCTAGTTATTGTATTAAATGTGTGTTATCACTGTCGATTTTCAATCGTGAATTTCTGATGTAACATTTGCGCCAGCCAAATATTTGTATTCTATAACTTCCTTTATTATTTACAAGGAATCGTCAAGTAAATTTTAAATTTTGTAACATTCTTTCGTGGACAGCCTTAGTGTGTGTATGCAGGGCGTTTGGTAATTGTAGGTACAAACTAAAGAGCTGTGTTGAGGACGATGAAACAAACAAATAATGCTAATAAACATAGTTCCGGAAACGAATGGTTTTCCCAATATGACACAAATTATTGTTACGACAGGAGCGCTATAATACCAGTGTTCTTGAAGATCAAAACGTCTAGATGCTGCACATGTGGACGAAGATATTGCAAGTGTTGGAAATGGGCACCATTCGTGTGAAGGCAGACTTAAGCACGTTTACGCATCGGTACCCGTACACGTACAATCCATAATGTGTTCTGTAGCTCGTGGACATTATCAACAGGGCTGGCACCAACGATACCTGCCCAAACATTAGTGGTGTATCTCCGCTGATGTGTCGTTCAATGATAGCACGTGTGTTGTGAATGTTCATGATACTATCTTGGGTGAAGCATGCTTCGTCTGTAAATAAAACATACACGAGGAACTGTAGATCTCGCCCACATTCTGCCAGGAGCCAATGACAGTAGGCAACCCGGGCTGGAAAGTGTGGTGCGACCAAGGCTTGCACACGTTGCACATGATATGAGTACAACTGTCCCTCATGTAATACCCGTCATATGAGGTATGGCGATATACCGTCTGCTGCAGCAACTCGTCTGGTACCTGTGCCCGGCATTGCATCCACTTCTTGTAACATATGCTCCTCCATTTCAAGGTCTGCTTTGGCAAAGGGACAAACAGAAAAACTGAATGAACCACAAAATGAAAATAGAAATACGACACACCATTAAACCAGTAATATAACGGACACGAACAGAAAACAATTTGCGACACAACGATGTGACGAAACAAAACAGTAGTTTTCTAGACAGAATAGCGAAGTTTCGGGAACTGGAATCTGTTCCCGTCATCAAGTAGACACACAGGGTTCAAGAACACGAGTGCGACTGTATCTTAATGAAGACAAAAATAAAACTACTGAAGTATATGCCATGTTACAAGAATCAAATCATCGAAACCAGGCTGTTTAAATACACACATGTAAACAAATGGGAGTTTTATATGTGAATCTGCTAACATTATGTTCACACACACAATACCGCTTCGGCAGAAGTAACAAAATTCAAAACAGTTACGAAATTTTCGATTGACGCCCAGGCCTCTAAAATGGAGTGCATTAAGCCCAAATACTTAATCAACTAGTTTTAACACTGACTCACTAACAGACAATGCACAGTTTCATCCGCTGGGTCTGAACACATGCAGTTGTGTAGGCTACAGGAGTTCCTTATGTAACATAGCTGAGCATTAAGAAAGGATTTTTCGGTGTTCGAAAATGAAGGGAATGTAGGTAAGGGTTAGCTATGGTGAATCAAGTATATGTATATCTATGAGTCCCTGAGTATATCTGCTGGTTGTCGATGCTCGGGAACAGTAGCCTGCGTGTGTGGTCAACCCCCTTGCCCAGCGTGTCTCCCACCTTGCCCCCTCCCCCCCCCCTGTGTCATGGTACCGGCGGCGGGACAGTTGGTAGCCAGCCTGCCACGAGTGTGTTACGACGTGTTCGGGAGAGGCGGCTTCATGATACGGCTGTTGTCTTGTGTGATATATTAAATGAGTGTGAATCGAACACGATTTGTTCTTCACTGTAGTTAGGATGTCCTAGCTATCCCGACGAATGCAGAGCCGAGCGCGACGAACACTGCAGGCACACACGACTGCGTGACAGGCGAGTCTATGCTCTAAACAGTCCCCTACATGAATAAACACTCATGTGTGTTTTCAACCAATTGTCGGTTTCTCTTATATCCGTTGAGAAATCGGAGTGATATTTTTTCGGAGGGATATTTTTAAAATGCATATTACACAACTTCAGGATTGTTCAAAATTCGAAAATTAAGGGAGCGAAAAACCATAAAATGTGTTTCCAATAAATCCTTTACGTTGCTTAAACCAGTTCGAGATGTAAAGGTATTTTTCACTTAAAAATTGTGTTTTGGTTATCACCTATAAAGCAATGTCTAGGTTTTTAGAAATTCTGTAATTAAGGGACTGAAATGATGTAAAATGTGTATTCGGGAAAACTCTTCCAATGTGGCAATTTATGCTTATGAAGACTTGCAATTCCGTTATACACTCTTCCTATGCACTGCTTGTGCTTCGGTAGCTTCAGGAAACTTTTTAAAAAAGGCAAAACTTAGTTTAAACTGCTCAAGGCAGGTGTAGTAAATTTTTATGAAGCTGAATTAAGATTCATTGTTGATGCTATGAAAATGTCTTGAGATGTGGACCTGAGAAACAAACGGCGGTTTATAATTACCCGCAATGAATTCTTTTATAAGTGGGTCACTTTAAATTGAGCACTGGATCACACTTAAAATGCTCAAAACATGTATTTATTGGTGCTATAGAAGAAAAGGTTTCAGAGTTGCGGAATATTAAGGGGTATGGAAAGGTACGACGTCGAGCGGGTGACTAGAACACTCAATCGTCAATAACATCTGAACTACTCATCAAATTTCGATGAGATTTTTTGCCGAGTAGATATTTTATCAGCTGACGTTTATATACATAACATTATGAGGTAGTATGCTTTACTTTCGAGTAAAAAATTAAAAACGGTTTTTAGAAAAATAAGGGCTTGATACCACAAAATCTACAAAAATGGGAAACTGTAATATTTATAATTTTTAATACGATAATTTCTGGACCTTTATAATAACAGAATTTCAAATATACTCGCTTTTTAATTTGAAATTAATTTTACTCTCCGAAAATCTCTGCGCGATAGGTTTACGGATGTTAAAATTATTTTCATATGAAAACGCGAATATTTTTTGAAATTCTGTTATTATAGAGGTCCAGACATTATCGTATTAAAATTATAAAAATTACAGTTTCCCATTTTTGTAGATTTTGTGTTTTCAAGCCCTTATTTTTCTAAAAACCGTTTTTAATTAATTACTCGAAAGTAAAGCATACTACCTCATAATATATAAACGTCAGCTGATCAAATATCTACTCGGCAAAAAATCTCATCGAAATTTGATGAGTAGTTCAGATGTTATTGACGATTGTGTGTTCCAGTCACCCGCTCGACGTCGTACCTTTCCATACCCCTTAACACTAGTTTTTAGCTACACGGAAGTTTTCGTATTTGAAATAGTAAAGATACACAATAGCTCACGGAAAATTGTAAGCAGTGGGCAGTTTATTCCATAAATAAATATACAACAAACGAACGTTTTTTCTCCACAAACGCTTGATCCATTTTATTCGTAGGAATGTGTGGCGGTTGGCGTACTATTCACGAAAATGCGACGTGATGCTCGTAAGACATTAATTAAAACTGAAAATCATTTAAGCTTAATTTTTTTTAACGCCATTTATCGCAAAAAAAAGTTTATTTTCTTTTTCGTATTACGTAATATTTGAGTTAGATTCCTAATGATATTAATTGTATTCTTTTTTACTGTGGATGTGTTTCAGCCCGAATTGTAGTCTTCCCAAGGATCCAAAATACATCGGATCCGGGTTTGGGTATTAACGGATTTCCAACCGTACCAGAACATTTCCGAGTATCTGCACACCACTGTTAACTTGTCACTGATAGCTAGGGGCCGGACAACTTCGCGAGTTCAAAGACCAGCATTCTAGAATCTATGGTACTATGCATACTCAAGCCCCGTCTATTGGTTCAAATGTCTGCTGTTCCACTGAGTAGCAACTTGTGGACAAATAGTCGAGGCTTGAGTGTACATAGTATAGCGCATTCTAACATCATACTTATAGCTGCTTCATAGTTATTTAATAGTTCTTGTATAACTGTTTCATGATCTGACCTGTTCGTTTTAAATACGCCTTCTGTTCGCTTCTAAGAGCCGGTTACACCAACCGTCTTTAAGCGATTTAATCTAGATTAATCGACACTTAATCTCGATTATTCATGTTTTGGGTTTCACCAAGCAGTTAATTCGATTTTCTCGTCTTAATGCTTCTGCCTACCTCGGAGCGCAGCGGGAGCAAGGATAGGGTTTTACATGTTAAACTAAATTCCGTGTAGTTCTGTCACCCTTTGAGATATCGCTTTCGGATAAGAACCATTTTCTGCATTGATAAGAGGAGAATACTGCGATGTAAACGAAAATGTGAAAATAATTTTATGAATATAGGGTTTCGAGTGTTTAATCGACATGAAAACACTTATTTGCTCATAGCTTTCAGGGCATTGATATAACTTGCTACAAGATGCCGTAGCAGTGTGGGCCGTATCGTACCGAACAAAAGAGTCAGTGGTGGTTTGAAAGTGACTGAGATATTTAGGAATATACTTTAACCTGTAACGTCCTATCCTTGCTGCCGCCGGAGCTCTGAGGTAGGCAGAGTCCTTAAGCGAGATTAAATTTTAACTGCTCGATTTTGGCCGGGCAACGTCACTAATCTCTCTTAAGTTCATAGTAAAATGGCGCGAGCACTGTATACTTTCGTATTTGAAGACAATACCGACTATGAAGACTTGATTCCTATGTATCTGCCTCGTCGGATTCGAGAAAGAAATCATTATTTTGATGAGTATGATGATACAGACTTCCAAATACATTTCCGCTTGTCAAAACTATCGGTCCATCCAATTTTATTGATGTATACACCGACAGTTCCTGTACTGTAATATTTTTTTTGTAAAATATGACAAGGCACGTCTTTGTACGTAGTTGTACAAACTTTTGTAAATGTTAAAACATTTTTCCTTGTAAAATTATTAATTTATAATGTTAAAAGGATTTTGTTTTAAAAAAATAAACTTAGAAAAAATTTGTATAGTCTACCAAAATCATAGGTTCGCCGAAAATTACTTAGGCTATGCAAAGATCACAACCTCTGGAAAGCATTTTTCTGGAATATAATTAATGTTTATTTAATATCGTGCTTTAAAAGAAAGAATGATTACTGAACTGTACATTGAATGTATACAAATATAGGCTGAGCAGTACAGACGTCACAGTTGTCTAGAGGTAAGATGCGTAGGTTCTACGAGTGGGGGGAGTGGTTCGACGCTTACCACCTCCAATTTTTATTCTATTTTCAAAACAATTTCATGCAAACGTCCTTTATTCGAAAGTTATTTGATAAATAAGTTCAGTGTTATTTATGAAGTACAGTGAGCATTTAAATTTATATTTTTCCTTGTTGAAAGTACAACTACAAGGCTATTCCTTGAAATTTTACAAACATATGCTTGTATTTTATTACAAGGACAACCATTGCAGTTTTACAAGGAATTTCTTTGGCAACTGGGTTTCCAAAGATTTTCTTTGTAAAAGTACAAACCATTTTTTACAGTGTGTGAGGTTCTGTTTTCCGTCTGGTACTTTCAGGTTAACAAAAAATATACAGACGAGAAAGTAATTAAACAATTGTGTGCACATAAACATTTGCATTTACAGCAATAAAATAATGTAAATTATATTTTCTGGACCATTTTCTCCAAAGTTACCCAGGGATGCCTAGCCCTCTAGCTGAACCCCCCCCCCCCCTTATACTATGATGCTAACTACTCTCTCCTTCCCCTCAAGATCGACCTTATTCGAAAATATGTAATTTTCGCCAGACATATTTATTTATCGGTTGCTAAGAAACAAATGCCAGAAGTGACGTTGGACGGAAGTATTTACGTTTTTATTTTATTTTCTACATACTTCCCTGTTGGCGGAAACCTTCACGCTTACGTCACGAAATATAATCTAACCATTTCGTACACGTCTGTACGTCATCGCCGTTACTCTACACATCACGTATGAGTCACAATAATCTGTATTCTATACGCTTACGTTTGCTACGTACGTTTACATGGCAAACCGAGCTTACGATGTAAAGACGCTGTGCAAATATCTTGCATTTCGGTTTACATTCGTCACCTTCAAAAATAAACCGTTAAAGCGCAATAACGTAGAAAGGCCTTCAAATCTGTAGTTAGTTACAATAACGAACTGGTTACCAGCCTAACTGATAAGCCTACTTTCGTCAAAATGGGTGCAAATTAACCCTGGAAGTTAAAATCGTTTCGTACATCTAGGATTATTAAATAGTAATATTAATGTACATATATAATAAACAAAACATACAATAAGTTAGATAAGTCATATTACCAAGTAATATACGTGTACCCAGTTCAGTGAAATTTGGATTAAATTTTTTGAGACATCTGTCTCATATAAATAAAATATGATCGCCGTTTTGAAAATATGTATTATCAAAGGATGGACTAAGTACACAAACGTCCAGCCAACTAAGTATAACATACGTGCCAACATTGTTCCGCAAATATGTCACATTATGCTAAAATGTAAAAATGACCACCATTATAAAATATGAAAACATGATTAGCGAAATACACAAAAGTCGGGCCAGTAAGCATACGTGTACTAAGTTGAATAAAATTCGAAAATATTTCCTCAGATGTCAAATTATTCTAAATATTAAAAAACTACTACTTTTTGAAAACATTAAACGAAAAATGCAATCAAAAGTCAAGTTAAATTCCGAGCTGTATATGTAGCCTACACCAAGATTATTAAAAACATAAAAATTTCCGTCATTTTGAAAATGGGAAGTCTGATATATGGCTGTTGGAAAACATTGAATGCTACTGTTGTGTTCGACCATGGAATTTAGATACCTAAGTGATGAGTGATCTGTTTTCATTGGTAAAGTTTCTACCATATAAATATTGCCTAAAGTGAATACAAAAATACATAATAGAACCTAATTCTCTCTCTGTAGCACTCCAATTTTGTTCATTTTGTGCCAAGGTTTTAGGTCCATAAACTAGTACATATGTATTGCCGCCTTTGTCTTGTTGTAGTAAAGCCTCACCTATAGCTGTTTTCGATGTGTCACACACAAATATAGTTTCCCGGTCATCTTGAAACGGGGCTAATATGGGTGCGCTTGTGATGGCCTGTTTTAGCTGTAGAAAAGCATATTGTTCGTGGGATATCCTAAGAAAGTTTAGTACCTTTCTTGGTTAATTGTGTGAGGGGCTGAGCTATTTGTGAATGGTTATTAATATATTTTCTAAGAAATGACGTTAAGCCTAGAAATGAACGTAGTTGCTTGATATTTATTGGGGGAGGGGTTGGCATTTCTTGAATAACTTTTATTTTTTCTGGGTCAGGTCCTAATCCTGGATGGAGTAAGTTTGTGGCCTAGTATGTCAACTTCTTTTTGAGCAAAATTACATTTCTTAGGGTTTAATTTTACACCATAGTCTCTCATTCTTTTGAAAAAGTTTTCTAAGTCTTCAATGTGCTCTTCAAACGTGTTACCTATTACAAACAAATCGTCTGCGTGATCTACTACAGATTACGTCTCCTATCATTCTATCCTCGTTTTTTTAACTGGTATTGCATAGAATCTGCTAAAAATGTCTAAGCTAGTAATGAATTTTGTGTTCTGTATCATCTGTAAAATATACTCTGTGTAATTTAGCTAAGGTATATACTTGTTTAAATTTCTGAAGTCTGAGAGAAATCTGATACTACCATCTTCATTAGGGATTACTAAACATGGTGCTGCATATTGGCTGTTAGATTTTTCTATTATACCTGCCTCCAACATTTCTTGTATTTGTCTATGTACAGCATATCTCTTGTTTTGGAGCTAACCTGTATGGTCTACAGTGTATTGGCTTATTAAAATTTAGTTCTACTTGCGTTTCAAAATTTTTTGTTTCTGTAATTTCTGTTAATTTAAATGGAAATCTGTTCTTAAATTTTTCTAGCAATTTTTTCATTTCTTCATTTTGCTGTGGAGTGAGACTAGGATTAATGTGTTGGAGTGGTGTGTCATTTTTGTCTGGTTCTAACGTAAACTATTTTGCTATTACACTTATTAAAAATGTTTCCTCCTGTGGTTTTTCCACTAAAGGTACTGTTATTATTTTATCGTGCTTATGTCTAATTGTGGCTACTCTTGCACGAAGGTCTGGTACTAATCTTTTTTTTTTTTTATTAATGAAGTCATCCCATTATGATATGTGACTGTTAATTTTCTATTACTGTGAAATCATGAGTGTAAGAATGCCCTTCAATTTGGAATGTTAGTGTTGTGTAATGTGTTGGTGAAGGTAATTCAGCTGTTTCTCCTATTACTTTTTAATTCTTGGTGCAATGGTTTTAATTTTTCTGGGGGAACGATGCTGTGTGCTACACATGACTTGCTACAGCCTATGTCTAATAGTGCCAATAACTTATCTTTTCCTTTGGTAATAACTATTTTTGGTGTGGCCATAATTTCAGAGACATAATTTTGATCTCGTTATGTTGTGGTCGCAGTGTTTTGTATGTTAGGTTTTCTGTGTTTCTCCTCGGTGACTGAGTTTTGTTTTCATTACCTGCTGTATTTTTACTAAAGTGAAAATTTTGTTTATGGATTTTCTCTCTCCATTCGTGTTTCGTATCTACCCTTGCTACTGAATGTTATGTTTTAAATTTTTGAAATATTTTCTTAATATCTTTCTTCTACTCAATATTTTTATTTGGAAACAAGAGACAATTCTCTGAAAAATTTACCTTCATACAGACATAGTGCGCACGTATTGGAAAATTGTTTTCTAGGTCTATATTTGATAAGCTTGTTTTTTTTTGTTTTTTTTTTTTTTTAATTTTTATTATTTTCTGTGCACAGTGTCGGTTCTGGCTCTACCTGGGGTTTCCTACCCACTTCCTTTACTGCAATTATCATATCTGTTTGTTTTACCTTCTAATTCTGTTTGTGATCTGTTTTGTTGACATTTTTATTTGTTTCTGACATTTGTATTTTCTGAGGAAAACTGTTTCTTGTTAACTGACTGTAATTTTTTGTTTTCATATTGTGTGGGTTTTCCTATCGGAAGGGTACTCTGGTTTCTCTGTTCAATTTTTCTGTTTTTAATTTTTGCCTGTACCTGCCTACCAATGTGTTGAATTGGTAGGATTGATAAACATTTATTGTCTGGTTTACAGTTTCTGTTAGCTGTCTGTGCATAAGAGGGTTTCTCTGTGGTCCCTTTATGTGTCTTAGTATCTCTCTCTTTGTTGTGTAGGGCAGGATGTAGGGGAGATATCTACATCCCGTGAATCTTGTCTTAGTATCTCTCTCTTTGTTGTGTAGGGCAGGATGTAGGGGAGATATCTACATCCCGTGAATCTTGTCTTAGTATCTCTCTCTTTGTTGTGTAGGGCAGGATGTAGGGGAGATATCTACATCCCGTGAATCTTGTCTTAGTATCTCTCTCTTTGTTGTGTAGGGCAGGATGTAGGGGAGATATCTACATCCCATGAATCTTGTCTTAGTATCTCTCTCTTTGTTGTGTAGGGCAGGATGTAGGGGATATATCTACATCCCGTGAATCTTGCTTTTTTTTTGCTTGGGGACTATTTTACGAGGCCTCTGATTCTGTGGTATGTAAGGGGTTCGTTGGAATGGATTGAAGCTAAGCAGTATGGCATATTTGCAAGTGGAAATGGTGGTACTGTGAAGACTGGTGGCATGTACGGAATTCTGTTTTGTTGTAGTGTGTAAGTGTCTGTTTGCATGTTGTGTGCTGAGCTGTGTTTAATACTTTTCGTCAGTTTGTTGTGCATTGTGAATCTGCATTTGTGTAGTGAGGTTAGAGATTTCTAATTTTAGTTTTTTTAATTTCTTGACTTTATGATTCTTCTTTTTTTTTTTTTTTTGCAGTTTGCAAATGTTTTGTTTGTATATAAATTGCGCTTCTTCTATGTGTTTTGTGTTATGTCGCATTTCTGTTAGAGTTGTGTTTTTTCATTACACCTAATTTATCTACTAGTGATGGCAGAAGATATTCCCACAAAGTTTCCATGATTTCTTGTTCTCCTAATTTCATGCCTGCCTTGTCCGCGAGATACAATATTTCCTGAATATGTACCTCCGCTGCCTCATTTGTACCTTGTCTTCTACTGCAGAGCTGTTGTGTGAATTTAAGTTTTGTTTTCTCTTTGTGTGGAGAATGTGTTAATTAATTTATCCTGTAAGTAATGCCATGTTTATTGTTTTTGTGGTATGTCTGTAATGAGGTTCTGATATGTGTGTTTTGCTGTACCTCGTAAGTGAAATTCCAGTCTCTTACTTTTTTTGAGTTTCGTCCCATTGGTTAATTTCGCAAGTTTTGTTGTATGTGTCCAAAAATTCTTCATTGTTTTCACCGGCGTTTCCACTAAAGTTACCTATTTGTACAGGTTGTTGGATGACAATTTGGAATGGTGATTTGTTTTCTGTCATTGAATCTTGTATGTCTGGTCCTGTGTTAATTGAAGTGTTTTCTGGAATATTTTTGTGTGTGTGGGTGTGTGATAATGTTTATTTTTCAGTGTTGGAGAAATGATTGGGAGTTTCGTATTCTTGTGATGTCTGTAACTGTTGCAAATATTGTCTAGTAATTGGTCTGCCTGTGTCAGTATTTTCCTGTATTTATGATTAGGTATTTGAATGACTGCTATGATCTGTATTTTTTGTAGAAAAACTAGGTCCTGGATTAGCTATAAAAATCACATAAATCTTGAAATTTTTGCTTAGCAGAATATTTTGCCATAAATTACATTAATTATCTGTTAGTGAAGTGTTGTGTACCAAATGTGTAACAGAATTAACACTGCATTCAAATCTATGCTACTACTATTTCTAATATACAGGCTGTTTCTTAAATAGGGGGACAACCTCCGCATACGTGTTCCTCACGAAAAACTGTGACGAAAACATATTTTGCACTTTTCACCTAAACGTAATGTTAAGGGAGTAATGGGCCTCTGAACATCGAATTTTAAAACAGTATTTTCCCAAAATATCGGAAACTAATTGACTTAAAAATGCAATATTTTCAGCATTGCTTAATGCTATTGGGATCTGCAAACCAACAGAAGCTGGTTGAAACCTTCCGCCCTTATGAAAATAGCAGGGGTGGCTACCCTCTAATTACGTATAACTTTTTTACCGTCCGGATTTTCGAACATCTGAATATGGTTTATTGAGTAATGTTACCTGTCTAACAAAAAAGGTCCTCTTGTTGCAATAGTCTAGGAATCAATAGTTTTCTTTCAAATCACAAATGAAGCTACAGCGGTAGAGTTCCCGAAACAATGGTATCGTGAGTTAGAAACATGTAGGTAACAATGAATGTGCACCATCAACAATTCAAGGAACACGACAAAATAAACACATGAACGCACTATTGCCTATGCTGTATGCTGTATATCTTAGGTGCAAAACACAGGACTTAGGAGCATTCTTAAATGACGATATGCAAAAAAAAGTGGGTTTGGATGGAAACCCATCACACGAAAAGGGATAGGTAGAAACTTCACTGAAATCTTTAAAACGCAAATATCCAAATGTTGTGTTTTATTCCACAAAATGAATTTTACAGTACAAGTTTACCAGAAAGCCATCTTTCTTTCTCGGTGAGCTGGAACAGTCTCTCCAATTTTCGTTGAGAATATTTTCTTCGTCGTCACGGTCATGCGAGTTGTACGTACGTCGATAACTATTCCTTCTTTCTTTCTGACAAAATTGTGAAGCGCACACACTTCACGAATTATGTTGTTTAAGGTTGCTACATTCTTACTTGATATAGATAGGAGTGGAAAGCTGCCATCAAAATAAATGAATGGTGCCTTTACAATTATAGTTTGTTGAGCCGGAATTAGGCAACTTTTGTATACGTATATGCTTGCCGCCCAAGGCGCCGATGCAATTTGAAAGATTTCACAGTTCATAGATTAGCTCAGAATTGTGAGGCAATCTTCAGTAGTTTGCACTTTCATGTAGGTTGGACGCAGGGCTTTCCACATCGCAGCAGCTAATTGTACTAATCTCTTCTCAAAAAATAAGTTACCAAATCAGTGTACTTTCTTCCAGAAAATACACAAAATGATGCGCAAAGAATTTCATCTTTTAAAAATACTTTAGAAACAAGTCGACAAAAATAATTGGTCACATTACGAGAGTAAATAAGTCTATGTGCTGTTTTCAAGTAATAATTTTATTAGACAGGCAATGAAATATTTCTTTCGTGTTACTTATGAAAATAAAGTCTAATGTTATTAATGTTTAAAATCAAACATTATTTCATATTTTACATAAGTGAAGGCTATTGCTAAATAATTTATCGTCATCTGTAGTTCTGCAATATACAACTGTATAAAGTTATAACCATATATTAATTATTTTAGTGGCAAACTGCAAGGAGAGGTGGAAGAACCTGAGAACTGTGTTTGTTTGAAAACGGAAGCTGCCGCCCAGTGGATCATCTACCAAAGCACAGTATTATTAAAATGATGTAATGCAGTTCGTTGTTCCTTATATAAAAGTCCAAAGCAGCGAGGATGTAGCCAATAATCTACCGTCACCTGGTGGTACCTATCACGAGAATGAAGAGAATTCTGAAATAGAGGATGATGATCCAAGCGAAACGCAAGAAGGTAATAGAACTACGGCACGATGCTGGCTGCGTGGCTACGAATATCCAGGAGACAACAGAAAACAAGGAAAAGGCGAACCACATGCAAAGTAAAATGGAAAATAAACCCAAAAAGAAATATAAAGGAAGAACACCCGATTATGTTTTTATGGAATACTTCCAAGAGAATAAAATGATAATGTCTCAACAGCCTGACAGCGCTCGCAAGGCATTTTTGTTGAGTTTAGTTCCAGAAGTATAATCAGTGTCTGACTCACAGTTTCGCCAATTTTGTCACCAGGTTTTAGATGCAATAGACTGTTGCGCATCGAACTTTTTTTATGATAATCTGAGGATCATTTACCAAAGTTTTTTTCAGACTCTCCACAAATTTATTTTAAAGTAGTTGGATCGTGTTACGTTTTCATAGGAGGGATAGAGATAGAATGCCGAGTTAATCTAAGTTCACTATCAAAATATGTTATTGTTATAGGTCCTCTATGTTAGAAGATGTCACGAGATTAATCTAAATTATTATTTAATATTCCTAGATGTATGTAAACGATTTTACTTTTTACGGTTAATTTACACCCACTTTTATGAAAGGAAGCTCATAAGTTATGCTAGAATGTCTTGTTTGTGTCTCTTTGTGTTGATCCTACAGTTGTATTTATGGGAAGTGTGCAGTTAAGTCCAATGCAAGTTTCTCTACTGGAGGTTTGACTCTGTTTGGTATTTTTAACATTGCAGCTGTCAGAGAATCCCTTATTCTTCCTCATTTTGAAAGACTCCGTGCCTAAATGTCAAACATTGGGAAGCTTAGTTTTAAATTTGTTTTCGTGCAGAAGTTATTTAATTGATAGCAGTCGTACTACATACCGTTAGTACAGTACACTGGTTACTAAAGCGTTAAGAACAATTCCACCTAGGCCATCTGGGTTCAATCCCCGGAGGAGTGCTCCCAGCTTTACACGTGTGGCTGTCGTCCTCCTTCCCTACATTCCAGTACTGCTTCATATCCACCTCGTTATCACCCTCTTCAACTCTGAGCACCTAGAGATTGATAGCGCAACTGAACTGTTGAGGCTGAGCGATTCGTTACCATTGGCGGATTTTTTTTTTTTGGGGGGGGGGGGGTAACCTAGCTGAAGGTGCCACCAAAAAAATCGTGTTCAAAATGATGTAACCAATGTATGTCCAGTGTCGCCTCAAGGAAACTAGAGTTTTGTTCTATGTTAATTAAGGACCCTGTTTTTCGCAAAAAGAATTTTAACCCAGTCTGTTTCAGTACCTTTCGTGCACATCTGCGATTCTGCTTCATGGTTATTGGCAGCGTGTCGATTGGAAGAGCCGTATTTCATTTGACTGACCCAATTAGAACAACGTTCCTGCAACACCACGCTTCTATGATTTGCTGGTAGAATACCAAGGCTCAAGATAGTTAAAACAACCAATCAGTGACCGCGAAGCAGAACTGCAGATGTGCACAATTATTTCTGCGAAAAACAAGGATCCATAATGATGATCCTAGTTTGTTTAAAGTGTCCTACTTGTATGTATGTTATTGTTAATGTACTGGAACAGTAAACTACCACACTTTTGAGATGGCTGGTAATTTTACGATCCCTAAAACACATAAGGGCTCCCCCCCCCCAATACGTTTCTAAATCCGCCACTGTTCGTTACTTCAATGGAAGTAGTCCTGTACTGTATGTAAAATAATATTCTCGACAATAGTCTTTTTCAAAAGCTATATTTCAAAATGTATATCACCAGTGGGATTAGAGAGTCATAATTGAAATAAAAGTAAACAAAACAGCAAGCTATCTCCGAACATGAATTAAACTCGAGACCACCTGACTTCTTGACGTTCACAGTAATTAGAGTAACTTAAAAATCCATTACTAATCAAAAATATAAACAACTGACATGTAAAGGCAAATACCACATTTGAATCATGATTACGAATAACAGATAATTCTTCTTACCGAGTTTGTCAGACTCGCATTAGCCATTTTGATTTCGGTTTTCATGGTTTCCCGAAATCACTTCATTTGAATACTAGGATGGGATTCCTAGCAAAATCGAAATTCCTTTTGTAGATTAGCTGTGTGCGCTGTTTCTAATAACATTGTCAAGAAGTAAAGAAAAACATTATGAAAAGATAATCTATTCATGACATCTGGTAACTAGAAAGTATTTTGTGATTTCTCTTTTAATGGCATATAGAGATTTTCTCATAAATTATTCTGAAACTGTTACTTTTATGCATGTAAAAAGTAATAAACAACGTGGTTCTATATTATTCCGATACGCGTAGAACCAAGATTCTTAAATAATATTGTAACTGAAGGCAAAGGCAGTATTCAAATTACACTGCTTCGATTTTTATACATACGAGTACCTTATCTTATGATCAGGAGATAATGAAAATATTACGAAATTGATAGTTATGGATGGCAGGTTTGTTAGGTCTAGTTTCTCCTTACTCAAGTATTAGCATCTCGACTTTGTTTCTCAGTCCTCGATGAAATATAACTTGATAAGCTAATGTGCAGTTAGACTGAGTTCTGCATAACAACACATGCATACGTACATGTCGTAATAAGCAGTGATATGTTATCTTGACGGTCATAAATTATTAGAATATCCTACATTTAAAATAAATTAAGACATTGGTGCATACTAGTATAAGTATATTTGTGAAGTAGAAACATATTAGAATTTAATTACTTACACATTTTAAATTGCGTAGTTTGTATTTCAAAGAGAAAATGAATTATGCCTTGTGTTCATACTATTTGTAAGTGCACTGTTAAAAGTGAGATTAATAAGATTTCGTCCTGCGATAAATATAGAGCTCTGTTAAAGCAATGGTTTCAACTAAGCAATATCAAATTGGAAATACTGTGTATTTCTTGAACATTCTGGAAGGAGTGTTTGCTACTTCACAGTCATGTCAAATGTAAATGTAGCTCTTAACGTGGAAAGAAGTGTATGGAGACAATGTTTTCTGGGAAAATCAAATGTCCCCAATACTTATAAAAAAATGCATTGCTTACTGTCTGAGATAGTTGACTATGTTCATAAAGTCAATCAGAGAACCGAAATACATTTTGGACTTCCAGAAACCAACACCTTCCTCACAGTACAATATTGATGTAACAACATGCTGTGCAGTAGAAAAATGAAAAATAATTGCAGAACGTAACTGCAAAAAATTGCGTGCACTACCGTGGTAATGCTAAAAAAATATTTCTCATGAACACCCTTTTTGGATAGGTACCGCAATTATTACTTTATAATTCAAGACTTATTTTGTTAAATCTGCTTTCCTTCCAAAAGAAGAACTCGTAAAAGTACTTTGTGCCTTGGAACAAAAAGTTCCAAGTATTTCAGCGACCTGTCGAGAAATCGTGTATTTTTTCAAGCAATGATAAGTTAGTCAGTATTAATTTTTTTTCTAATCTATGAAACGTAAACAATGTTAGATACATTACTATTTCTTAAATATGCTACTTTGATCTCTGTTCTTTGCTGTAGAACATTGACAGTTAAACTGATATGTGAGTAAACGTTCTTAGTTTAGCAAAATGTAGGCCTACAGCAAGAAACCATACAGTGTGCAAAGCTGAATATATTTCAAAAGGATTTTAGTAGCAAAACCATGAACAACAGGTAAAATGTTGTAGGGAAAAGTTGCCGGAAAGACAGTTTAGCTGTTTGTCACTCGCTATTGTCGCTGCTTGGTAATGTAGGAAAGCGTCAGTGCACGATATTAAACTGAATATGGAAACCAAAGAATAAAATAAGCCAATTTGTTAACTTTTGACAAAATTAGTAATTCTTGTAAAATATTACTCTTTGTTGACTATAATGATGTCTTTCACACAGAATTGTACCGCAATTTATTTTTCTACAATGAATGTGTGTCAAGTTGGAAACCAAATCATGTTATGAAATATTTCTGTGTTATGTGAAATTATTTCATAGTTTTTTATCGTTGGTTTAATTTGTAAACTATTTTCGTGCATAACTGTCTGTTTATGAATGAAGACACTTAAGTTACAATTTGTAATGTAGTCATATAATGGAAAATTACAGAGTATAATATTTATGTAAGATGCGAAGAATTACGTGGCGTGGACAGACTATTGGGAATGTTGTTTACGTTTACCATCAAAATATGCCTTTCCTTTGGAAATTAGAGTTGTGAGATTAACTGTTTTATCAACGAGATCGTGACGTAGTTGTTAAGGATACTTTCAAATGTAAGATGAAATAAATGCGTCTTAGTCGTGTTTAATACAGCTTTATTGTAAGGTTATGTCTGTGTTCTTTATCAAGAGCTTTATTCAGTGATTGTGTTAGTCTCAGTCTATGCCTAGAAGTTTATTCTGAGGCTGAACTCTGTATGTACTTGGTAAAATATAGTTTTCAGCTAGCAGACATTGTGTTTTCTACATAATTATGTTTATGTGTAACAACATTTAAAAGAATTTGTAACTACATAGCTAACGTTGTTTATTCGTACTAGAGGGAGGTAGAAAGAAATCACGTCTTGAATTTGCCCATGATGAAGGGCGATAAGTGACGAGCTATATTCAACCTATTTGTACAGTTTTTAGTGACACTGTAGTATGTATATCGCAGCCAATTTTCAAAGGAAATGGTCTATCAAGGTTTTTTTTGTCTTGTTTGTGCGAGATAGTGTTTGTTCTGTAAGCATGAAATGCGACTCTATTGTGTTTGTGTTTACTTTTGTAAGAGACAACAGTCAACAAGAAAATATTGTTATTATTAATGATATATTTTTTTCCTGTGCGTCGTGTACGCTTCAGCAAGCTAGGTTTCGTGATAGCTGTTTTAAAGCCTATTACAATTTTTTAAGAGTCCATGTTTGTAATGTGTATTACGCGTAACTCATTCTTGCGTTTTAGAATGTTGTGTAAAAAAAAATTATTTAATGGTGTGAAAGTATTGGGTGTATAACCAGTGTTGTGACATATACCAGAACATAGAACACCTTTACTCTTGTCAAGGAAAACTCTTATGATAATAATTACTAAACAAAGATCACTTTGAAAGTAGAGAAATTTATTGGACGAATAATTAATTATGCTGCTTATAGTGGTATTGAACGTAAACTGAAGGTAATAAAATATGCTTGAACCAAATCTGGTAATTTACTAACACATCCTTTACATTAATTTATGGGGTATATTCTTCAGTTTTAATAATAAATTAATCCAGATGATCAATACTAATTAAAATTAATTTAGGCCTTTGAAAATATAGGTTCGAAATTAATTTTTTATGCTGGCGTTAGTTCTAACTGGTTTAAATTTCACCCTGATTACATAAGCTTGTTTGGATTAAATAATTACGTTCCCGGTTATGACTCCAACTCTTTAGAGCGGTAGGCAAAAGGTTCTTAATATTCTCAGGACTTCTGGACTTGGTAGACTACAGTCATGATACTAACTTCCGGATGTTCTGAAGAAATTTTAATGTTCCGAGGTAGCAAACAAAATAGTAAATACTCCTAAAGCATCGTCGAGGCAGAAAACATTACTGTTAATATTAATTTATCGACGTCATACCAATCAACGAGCATAGTTCGGCAATGGCGTCATGCCGAGGCGTCCCCGTCGTCGGCCGCATTTCTTGCTCACTCAAAATTAAATTTAGGTACAAATTAACTCTTCTACCATGTTAATTTACCCTCCTATGCTCTTAACTTACCCTCCTATGCTCTTCACTTACTCTTGGCTTAAAAAAAAGTCTGCCCTACATTTAGGATGGCGCTCGCTTTAATAGCATAGAGCGAAATTGCGTAAACGCGTCATGTTTTCACCGATGCCAAGCCAAGAATATCTTCAAAAACCCCAAAACCTTCGACTATCTCTAAAGCAACAATTAAAAAGCCTATCCAGGCGTCTGGGTAAGAGATTAAAATAATAAATAGCGATCCCCAACAAGGATACAAAACAAAAAACATAAACGGGAAATATACATTCAATTTAAAACAAAAAAAAATAAATAAAATTAAATTAAAGTTATAGGATGTGATTCCTGACATAAATAAAAAAAAAATATAAATAAAATAATTTATCTAGTTAACCTAGGTAGAGGCATATAATAACTATCACTAACTATCCAAAGAAAATTAAACTGTCAAATAATATTCATCAACCAAATGCATGAAAAACTGGAATTAAGACAATCCAAAGAGCTAGACATAATTAAAATAATTATATACCCAGGAAGTTTGAAAACAAAGAAAATAAATATGCTATTTTTCTGTAGGCAAATGCTACAGCGTATGGTATCGTTCTTCAGTATGTAACCGAAAGTCTCACGGAATTGTTCTGTGTTTATAAATCAGTCATTTTGTTTACACTCATACTGGTTGCAAAATGTTGCACAAATAGATAACTGTAGGCCTACTGAGAAACAATGAAAAGTTGTAAAGAAGGCTAAATGGAAGCATTCTTATTAGAAAGCAGCAGGTACTATTGTGTCTAATTGTATCTTCTAAGTTCCTCAAAAAAATTGGTAATGTTTCGAGTTTATGGCGTAACACTAGAATACCCACGAATTTAAATCAATATTGAGTATAGTAGTGGTAGTTTTTTTTACCTTTTACATTATGACTAGACAAAAAATTGTAACAGGCAACTGTTTGATATGTGGATACAATTGTACGTTTTCTTACGCCGAAAATATAATATTTGACCATCAGAATACAAAGTTTATTTATACAGCGTCCGCAGTTTGCCTTATCGTGGCTATTGAGTGTTGATGTTTGCAATTGTAGACGGGTAGTATGGGAAACTGTGAAGCGGCAGTCGTGTTGGGTAACACGCGAGGCGGCCAGAACCTACAAGGCCATGCACAGGCTGAGGGCATGTAACAGCTTCGCAGAGACTTGACATAGCACTGCAG
>PNEQ01101578.1:0-35310 GCA_003012365.1 Medauroidea extradentata | reverse complement strand
ATTGGTGCAGGTTAAAATCCTGAGCAATCCAAACACGATTCTACGTTTATTTGATGTAACGTATATGAAATAATACCTTGTCGTGGAGGACATGAGGGAACTATCTCCGTACAATGTTGCCATATTGCGCACACAAAATATTGTCCTACAACATTTTGCCACTGAAACATATATTCTTCTCCAATCTTCAATTCAGCTTAAGATTCGCGTGGTGTGCTAATTTTGCATTTGTTTCTGGTCACCCGGTATTTGTATTGGGTTTGTATGTATGTGTATGTATGTATGTGTGTATGTATATGTGTAAGTATATATTTATGCATGTATGTATCTTAAATTCCACATCTAAGTAGGCCTTGTCAATTACTGTAGATGATGACGTCAATTATTTCGACTCCATCTTTGACGAAAACGTAAACCCCAGCATCACATAAAGCTGATAAAAACAGTATATAATTAATTGATGGATATGCGGTAATTATAAAAAATTGGAAAAATTGAATCTATTGATGTATCTACTTGAGGCACAGAACAAGAAGTCATCAGCATAACTGATAAGCCTACCTGCCTCAATGTGGGTGCAAATTAACCCTGATTGTTAACATCGTTTACGTAATCTGGGAATGTTAAAAAATAATATTAATTAAGCCATATGATAAACTAAATATACAATGGATAAGTCAACTTATTAATTAATATACACGTGCCCAGTTTGATTAAAAAACAGAAAAAATATTTATTCTAGATATCTTACGTATTTAACGTAAGTGTGTTTTCTAACAAACCAAAAGACTAAAAAGTTGGTCAGTGAGAAACTTTTTTGATATTGAAGTTATATGGGTATTAAAGCAAGAAAGTTGTTCATAATTACCGAAATATATTTTTAAAAGAGCCCCACCGCAATAGCTTTAGCCGTTCTCTTGTTTACAGTTGTGAAATGTTTGACGTATTATTGTCTTGCGCTCACACGCGCCGCCCAAATACGTTCCGTTATCATTACTGACTATGAGCTTATGCCTGGAAAAGTTACGAAATGAAATACCTGCTTTCTTTAGTCAGCAGTTTTCTTCGTCCCGTCTCCTTAACTGGTTCACGAGTAAAACTACATGTTCTCATATAAGTGGAGCTTGTGATTGTTTTTTATTTTTAAAGTAATATAAAATTACTCTAATGGCATATTTTAAGCATGATTTTATTCAAATTGTAATATCTATTTAAAAATTTAAAGCCGCAATATTTTAAAACTCGAAATTCTGAAGTAGAACATCTCCCGAACTTTGTTAAGTTGCTGCGATCTGGCAACAGTGCGCGCCATAAGAGATGTATTGCAATCTAAGGCTGGGACGCTCTATAGCTGCACAGCTAAAACTAGGCGTAGGACTATGCTGCTCAAGAACCAACTTCGTCATTTTAGTAGCCTATATGCCTATAGTTTGTTCATGCTAAAATACACTTATTTTGTACTTCTGCCTTTACAAAATTTATTTTCTTACTATCAGTAACCTGTAAACGTTATCAGTGAAGCTGTACTCATCGGCTACTTAAATTAAATAATAAGAGAATGAGATAGTAAATCACATGGAAAAGCTACAAACTTTACAATAAATTAAAGAAACAAAATACGAACAATAAAGATGTTGGAAACAGAAAATTACTAAAGCGAATTGGACGGTAAAACGACGACACAGACGATCTCAAAGTGATAGAAACCGGATGAGCACAGGCAACACGTTATTGACAACACAGATGAACACAGCTAGCTTTTGTGTTTCCGTATTCAGGAACAAAATCAACAAAAACAGTCTGTGGAAAATTTATTTTTTAAAACAGCGTTACTGAAGTTGTTCTGTCAGCTAGTTAGTTATATGTGCAGACAAAATATGTGAAGAAATATCAAATGTCGGAAGTAATTGTACTGATAATATGTGTAACAATGGCACTCATAATATGTGTAGTAATAGGTCTAACGCTGATAATATACTTAAATAACGACGTCTTTGGATACTTATAAAAATTATTATTTGATTAAGTAAATTTTTATAAAGTGTACATAATAAAATTTGAAGCATTAGTAGCATACTCCTAGCTGTAAACAATTTCACATCAATTAACCGACTTATCTATCAATATCTTTCATAGGTTAAAAGTTATGCCGACACAGATAAAGGATCCGGAAGCAATAACTTGCTTTATATAATATAGCAACGATCTATAACACATTTGACTGTCATATTTTAAAATATATTTTTATATTGGATATATTAAATTATTTTTTAGAAAGTTTTGGTGTATTTCTTAACATTAAAATGGTTATTTTAAAATATGCAAGTGATTCTACTCCAATATCAAATTGATTTTCATGAAATAACTCCTTTAAATAGTTTCAATGTCATAAGTCATTACACATAGGCCTATAACTTTCTAAGGGTTCCAAAAATATTTAGACTGTCCCATGACGTCCAGTTCAACCTATTTAATCGAAGAAGATTGTCCTAAACACCGACTATTCTTAGCTACTAATGTCGAAATGAAACAATTATATTGTACAAATGTACATTTGCGAAATTATTTACCACATGCTTACACATTTTAAAATTACGTTTACCAAATGAAACCCTGAAATTTTATAAATTTATTCTTTCTTAATGTGTTGGACATAAAGATTTAGTGATTTAAAATGATGCAAAATTGCATTCGGTTTAGTTTCCACAAAACTGTCGCCGATGAATTAATCTACAAATATCTCGTCGATTTAAATCAGTTTGAAGTTTCATTGTACGTATTTAAGTACCGATGTTGCATAAGTCTACTAAGAATTTCCATTCCGTACTTAATTCACAAGACATTTTGGCAATAAAAAATCATTTTTGATGGTTGTTAAGGCATAAAAAAGGATTTCGTAATGTTACACTCGTAACGCGAACGCACAGAAGCTATAACTTAATTGATTTATTTATTTTCATTGATTTTCCTTGGTTTTTATGCAATTTTGCTATGAATACACTTCTAAGTGGACAGTTTAGTGTCAAATGTAATCAAGATGTATAGAATCCAAAATACATACCATAAGAGAAATATTATTCAGTAAATACTCTTAATTAAAATCTCCGCATTAAAAGGAAAAATTTGACGATTTCAGTGCGGTAATGAATTTACTATTTTTCTTTTTTGTTTCGAATTTCTGATAAGAGTTGCAAACTTCTGAAAAGTTACTGTATTCAAAGTAATGAGGATGACCATAAAAGTTCTGTACCTATACCGGGGTATAAAGTAAAGGTGTTTGTACATTGGCTTACAAAACTTACTACGAATAGTAAGAACTCAAGACAACAGACTTTCAGATTGTCAATTGGCGCGCAACAAACTGTGCTACAGTGGTCGGACATTATGTAAACAAGTCGTTAGCCTTCGTTTGCACTGATGTTCGTGATATAATACACAATGAACTGGTAGTACATTTCTGCCGGGCTAATAAAGTAACGAAATATCGTGAGCACCGTGTACCTATCCCTGCAGGCGTGGCTAAACGGAGCCTCCTCATTGGTAGTTATCAACTTAGAGATACGCGCGTCTCCAAGTGTCTCTCAGTGGGCCGTTCCTTTGTTCCCATTGGCAGCTTATCGATATAGGGAGGGATGAAACCGCTGGAGGAGAAGACGATTTTTTTCATCGCGGGAAAGCGTCCATCGCGGGCAACTGCCCTAGCACCTATTAAACTTAGCACCAAGGTGTTTTTATTTATTATTTCTATGTGGTCGTCGGTCGTACATGTAATATCCAGAAAATAAATATTCACAGATCCAACAGACCAATCAGCAGCCACGACACAACCACACAGTCTGTGCAACCTAACTACATTTCTAGCTAACCTTTGGGTAGTTACACAGATGTATAAATCAAGTGGTAAGACGATAATTTAGATAAAGTGCCAGGTAAGTTTAACTTATCCGTAGTTACCTGCAGGTTAACTCAGAGAATGGTAAGACCGGCCCTAAATCAATTTGATGTTCAATAGGCCTACATTCTCAACACAAACTGTAGACCTAACCAATATCATAGATTAATTTAATTTTCCAGCAGCGAACATGCTCATAGAACTTCTACACACTAAAAAAATTTTTTATTTTTTTTTACTGGATATAATTACCTTATTTGCCAAATTTACACCACTAAATCCACTGTGCACAAATGATGTACATGACAAAACTGTGATGAATTGATTTCCATTTCTGATATCAAACAAATATGCTGAGGCGTGACACATATTGTTAGAAACATATATTGAGTTAATACTAGTTCAGCAATATCCCACAAGTACAAGTCGTAAGCAAATACACACACACATCAAGCTTTTCTCGCAACACAATGAACAATAGCAACCACAAACAATATTGAACATAGACAACATGGCGACAATTCCTCGATATGTTACACAGAGGCGACATCATAGCAACGTATTGGAAACATTACCAAAATGATATAATGGTGGTTACAATACGGACGTCGCAGCAACGTCGTGTTCATGTCTAAAAAGTAACGAGACCAAAGAGACGCCATTGCAACGTCTCAGAAATTACATTACAGTAGTCACAACTGAAACGTTGCTGCGACATTTTGATCAGGTCGAAATAGTGACGTGACCAAAATGGGACTTTGTGACGTCCCAGCAACGTCGCTGCGACCAAGTGTCCTGTAAGGGTACGTCTACACACAACAGCTGTTAGTTGGACAGGAGGACATGCTAAGGAATAAACGTACATTCTCGTATTTTGCATTTTCCTAGGTATACTTTCGGAAAGAGTACCCATGTGAAACTCAGCTGGGCGTCTAGAAGATTTGGTGCAGGCTGTATATGTGGGAAAGTACATGGTTGCCTGTTTTATAGACTTAAAAAGGGCTTTCGACATTAGGAATATTGTTAGTAAAGTTGATAAACTCGCAGAGGATAAGTGGGTGGTATAATGGATTGGTGATTTTCTTAGGGAGCATAAGCAAAGAGTTAAAGTACGGGCCACACTGTTCTAATGAAGAGTGCTGTGGTCATGTCAGGAGTACCAAAAGGAAGTGCGCTATGCTTACTGTTGGGGCTGTTTCCAGAAGGACTTTGACCAGGTGTGGAGTGAATGGAATCAAACTAAATAATTTTACTTAATTCAATAAAGACAATGGCTGTGAAGTTTACCAGGAAAAAAGATAAAACAAAAGGGTTATATACAGATGGGCATGACAGGAGATTGGTGAGGTGGCAGAACACAAGTACCTAGGGGTTGTAGTACAGGCTGATCTAGGATGGAAAAAGGCAGGTAGAGAGCGTAGTTGCAAAGGGAAGAAGAACTCTAGGAATGCTAGGAAGGGTAGTGAAAAGAACCAACAATAATGTGAAAGAAAATACATGTTGGAGTATGCTGCAGCAAAGTGGGATCAAAACAATGAAGTGGAGGTGCAGGAACAGGTTGAGGTGCAGAAAAGGGCAACAAGATGGGTAAAGGATAGATGAAGAAATCAAGGGCAAGTTGGAGAGGGCTAAGTAAACTATAGGCTATCAGTGATGATGAAGAAACTAAGGTGGAAACTTCTGAAGAATAGGAAACGAGTGGAACGGTTTGTCAGGATGTATAGTATAGTGAAGCAATAAAAGTTGGGGGAAGCTAGGACATCATCCAGTTAAGAGGAAATATGGGGGGGGGGAGTGGAAATACTAGTGAGAAAATGCATAGGATTTAAAGGAGAACAGAGAGGGGTATGCAGTCTATGTTGGCGAGGTCTGTGAGGGAAAGGAATTTACTGAGGGAGAAGTTGGGTTTCGATGAGAGATGTTGGTGGGTTAAGAAACTATCTTGATGGGAAGTTAGAAGGAATAAACTTGCCACCAAGCAGCAGCTTAACTACAAGTTATTATTATATTAGCGTACCATTGAATAACTACTTTTATTTTACTTATCTGCATCAGGGCTGTAGTCAGAATTAATGTTTAGGGAGGGTCATGGACCTTGGAGTAACAATAAACCTCTTTTCTCCCTTCTCCAGTAAAGTAGCCCCATCCTCCTGGAAAATGTGGATTTCAAGGTGAAAACTGATGCTATTTAAGCAGTTTCTGAGAAGCGGTAAAAGTGTGGGGGAAAGGGGTAATCTGGATTCCACCCTCTGCTTACATAATATTCTAGAGACAGCAATAAGCTATTTGTTCACTGCATATGAAATATAATGTTTGAAATGATGCTGTGGGTGCACACAGTTACATAACAAAAAATAAATAAAATAAAACACAGTGGTAAATGCTGGTGTCATTTCTGTGACGAATATGCTTATCCAAAAATTCCAAGTAAAGCATCAAAATCCGCCCCTTCACTGAAGTACTTCCAGAGGGTAATGTTTATCTTTCTCTGGCAAAACGTTCTCGGATTCTGAGCCACTGTGCAGATGTTGCCTGGGCTGTTAAATGTACACAATAATGTAGCTTACATAAATCACTTTTAAATTTATAAACAAAGAATACATTCACTTCTACTCAACATTCTACAGCACTACAAAATTACTACATAGATGAAAAAATTGCACATATAATTCATAATTATTTCTTGCAACTACATCTGTTGGTAAGTTCCAAGTTTACTTTTAGTCTGACTTTTATAATTTGCCTACATGTTATGCCTGTGACGAGTTTCTGAACCGAAAATTTTATAGGCCCAACATTCTGTATTCTACCTACATTATAAACATTTAATTCAAAGGCTATCTTAGCCTAGCCAATGTTACACTGTAGATGCCTTAAATGGAAAAAAAATTCAGCACTGTCCAACTTAAGCTAATTATATTACCATGCTATCACAGAAATATAAACAAACATTCCCAAAAAAGGTGTACCTAATTTAACTATTGTTAGTTACCTACTCTCTTTGCCGCTCCAAATAGAAAAGAGAATGGTTAGGAGTAGAGCCTATTAAATAATTTGCTACCTTTCTTTATGGTAGCACAAGAAAAAATTGAGACCGATGTACCACTAGTATCAACATCCCAGATTTACCATATCCACTCTCGTCATCAATTGAATCGGGACTTCAAATATATTGTAACAAATAAATTTAACATACTAGGCAACACTACAAGCAAATAAAATACTACAACGAAAACATTATCAATATTTACACCTCAAGGATAGGTCTATACCAACAACACATATAGCCAAGACACAAAAAAAAAAGCTGCAAAACTGCAACACACCAATAATGGTATGATAAATGTACAAAAACATTAATTTACATCTGTACAATTTCACTTTGTTTCGTTACTTCAAACATATATAGTACTTACCATCCACATTCTCGAATTTTTCTTTTAAAATATCCGCCACAGACTGCCATGCATTTGACTTAACAGCGGTTTTTTTGTAATTCGGATCAGTTTTGTCATACAAAACTGGCAACGGCTGGACACATGAAATTAACGCCACATCATATTCGTCTCCATACATCGCAAACACGCGTAGAGAACTTTTAATAACAAATATAATAGAAAAGGAACCGGATACGATACACTTTAGTAAATTTAATACACACTTTCCTGTCACAAATTAATTTTTACGCTGACTTGCATTGTCAAAAATACCAGCTTTTGATTAGCCGGCTTGAAACTGGCCATAAGAAAATAAAAAAGTCCCTACCGTATCTCTTTAAGTCGTTACGGCGAGAAGCCGGTCGTATAAAGCAGTTGCGTTGTGTTGTAGCCAGTACCGTTAGTAAGTATAGATTATTTCTTTATGGTTATTACTTACGGGAAAGTTACGGTGAAGCTAGCACGGGCATAACAGTGCTTTATACAGTTATGCCAATTTTTGCATTTGTTTAGCATTTTGTGTGCTGATACGTTTTATTTATTTGCTGTTATCAAAGCAATAGCAATGGAAAATAAATCGTTAAAGATACATGCTTGCCAACATCTGGCATTGTCCCATATGCGAGGTAAGTACCTTTACCATTGTTTAATCTATAGCTCTTAAAATTGTTGAAAACAGGAATATAATTGTGTACAAACAGTTCAAATTTAAGACATGCAATTCATGTTGCAATAGTCAGGTAATTAACTTAGACCCGAAAGCTGCATCAACACTATATAACAAAACATGTTATAAAATGTTATATAGCAAAGTTATATAACACGTTACATAATAAAAGAAGGAAAGTTATATAACAGTTACATAACAAAGTTATATGACTTGTTATATAACTTGTTACAAATGTGTGAAGGAAAAAGTTATGTAACATTATGTTATATAACCAATTATGTGTTATAAAACTAGTTATATGTTTCACATCAAGTGACGGTAAAGATCAAAGGAAGTTTAATAATTTGTTATATAACATGTTGGTGGTTTTTCCACACTGGCAGACATGTAACAAAACATCTCTGGCTGTAATTACTCCAATGTAAACAACCATATTTTCTTCAGGTCTATTTGCGCGCTCATCAAAAAATACTCTGTTCTCTACCCACATTCAGTCGGTGTTGTGCGCAGGTCGTTGGCTGTTCTGTCGAGATCAGAAAATGGAATGGAGCAAAAATGAAACATCGCGCCTGATTGAATTGTTTAGGGAAAACAATGTGTTGTGGGATCCCACCGATGTGCATTTTAAAGACAGAAATAAAAACATGATGCATGGGCTGATTTAAGTGTTCAGATGCAAATGGATGTGGCTGCTTATCGGACTGTTTGAACGCAAACTGAAAAAAGGGAAAAGTGGTTCTGCAGCTGATGCTGCATTGAAGTCTAAATGGGTGTTCCTGAAGAGTCTAATGTTTCTTAGAGATAATTATGAACCACGGCATAAACAAGAAGCTGGTTTTCAGGAAGCATCCTCCAACCAAGACACTATTCAGTCAGATGACAATGATACTCCAGCAATGGTGAGTATAATTTAAAAGGGGGAATTATCAAAGAGTACATGCCAGAATGTGTTAAAATTTATGTTGCCTAATTTAAAAGGCTGCTTGTTAAGCATTAAATTCAATATTACCCTAATCTAACCTTACTTTCAGGTACGTAGTTAATGGAATCATTTTAATCTAGGGATAAACATTTGAAAAGGTGTTGGTTAAGTTAGGTTAGTTTACTTTTGATCATCCCTGTGTTCACTGAAATTAAACCAGTTCGGCCTGTAGGCATGCATGCTACAGGCAAAATTGAAGAGCTATATGTTTTCCATCCATTGCACCACAGCAATGAGTAAAATTCCACTTGTCCCAGTACTCATTGGCAACTGCTTTCCATTCATCTGAGGAAGTGGGCATCTGTAAAAGACACACACAAAAATATAAAAACTGTGTTACAGAACCTATTAAGTTAAATCCGAACAAAATTATGGAATACTATTTTAAGAATGTGTAGTTTTTTTTTTCAGAATGCCACACAATCACAAGCATCCAATGAACCAGATGTTGACATGGATAATCAGGTGGGTGAACCACAAGATATTTCAATGGACGACACTATTCCTGTAAAGACTTCACGCAGACCCCAGAAGAGGAAAGCAGATGCTATGGCCGAAGAAGCATACAGTGTGATGAAAGAACTGGCCAGTAAAGTACAGAAAAGATATGAGTTCGATGTATTTGGAGAATATGTTGCCCATTCCCTTCGTAACCTTACAAAGAAAATAAATCAGAATCATGCCAAGTTTCAGATCAACAATATACTCTACCAAGCTGAGGTAATGAGCAGTCACCAACATGCAGCTCGCCTAGTTTAGCTACACCTCCAGCTGTATGTACACCTAGCCCTTCTGATGCAACACAAGTTGTATCACCTGATGCAGATGGAAACTACGTGTATGTGACAGATCTTGGATTACAAGATGTGTTGCTAAATGTGGGACGAAATGAATCAGTTTAATTCTATTTCCTATGTTTTATAGGCCTATGCTAAACCAATGTGTATTCTGTTAATTGTCATATGATGTACTCTAAATACAAATTTTGATGCAATTCTCATGTACTTACCTTTATGTATTCCTTCAAACAGACAATGAGAGCTTCGCAGACTTCTGGCACAATGTTGGAAATGCTCTGCTTGGATATTTTAAGCAAATAACTCAAACTTTGATATGAATCTCCACTCGTTAAAAACCTTAATGTTACTGCTAGTCTCTCGCTAACAGGTATTGCACCACGAAATGCTGTGTCTTTCCGTCCTATTACATGACCAATTTTGTTGATGAGGAATTCAAAATCTGTACTCGTCATCCTTGCAAAGTTTTTAAAACTACCGTCACATCGATTTTCCCACGTCAATAAATCAATATCTTCCTGTTGAAGATCTGCTAGCAAGTTAGTACCACTATATTGATTCCTAACTTGTAATGATGATCGCACCCAGTACTTTCGTTTCCTATTTCGACTTTTTGCTAAAATCACACAAGCAGCTGCTGCAACAAGTGCTTCTTCTACACCTGTTGCCATCACTACAGAACTGTTTCAAAACTGAAACTAAGTCATATATAAGTTATATAACAAGTTATATGACATGTTATATAACATATTACAAAACAATTTTATGGATCTTGTTATAGAACTTGTATAACTTGTTATGTAACATGTTACAAATATAAAATGTTTTTGTTATATAGTGTGGACGCAGCTTAAGGTACACGTTTTAGAGCATGCCGTACGTACTCAAAAATGGCATGTCCACATTCTGTAAAATTTTTTAGAAGATGACATAACCTACTTACGGTATGTGAGAGTATTGACATTATATGTTCTTATATCAGGAAGCAAGCCAACCATGTAAGCAATTTGAGGTGTGATGGGGGAGATCCACTATATTATGGGTGGGAAATATATTAAAAAGTAACTGCAGGCTTATCCATACGAAATTGAAGAATTACAGGATGGCAAGAGTTAGGGAATGAATGAGGCAGATGAGTAGGGAGCTAGAAATAAAGATTAGGTAGGGAAGAAATAATTAGGTCTACCTAGGAAATATGATGTCGGAGGGTGGAGGAAATAAATGTAAATTGTTTGATTATCATAAGAACGTACTGTGTTCCCCCCAGCACAAATTTAGAGCTGGGTGGTTCACGAGACCAGCTGGGTGCATCGTGGAATAAGCTTGATGGTGTTAATGGGAATATCTGTTTATTTGCGGGGCGGTAGAGCAAACTAGCCGGGTGGGGCGCCCGGCAAAAGGAGCCTGGGGAGAACACTGATGTAACTAGAGGGGACAGAAGAATGCCAGTGTTCAAAGGTGCAGATGGACAAGCTGCAATAACTGTTAAGGAAAGGCTGAGTAACTGCCTAATAATAATAACTATTACACTCGCAATTGGGATAATGCCCAGTGGCGAGCAGATTCCGCCCCATCCCCTAAAGCACCAATCCTCCAGTTCCTTCCTAAATCTTCCAATCTCCCTCACAGTCACCAACTCCTCTTTCAGTGCATTCTGTTCCCTCACCAACATTGATTGATTGAGATTTTACTGTCAAAGGACTGTAATACAACCATTAACAAAGTCATACATATACAAAGTTTATAAAACACAAATAATTATAAGAAATTAAAATACATATATCAACAAAATTAGAAAACAGAAATTAAACAGTAAAAAACACATAGTAACAAATCTAATAAGTTAAATTATTATGTTCGAAAAACTCCTGCAATGAATAAAATAGAATAGACAGTAACCAGTTATGTATTCTATGTTCAAACAAAATAGGACCCAATGCAATATACTCAGACAGCAAAAAATTAAAAATTCTCATATCCAAGTGGTTTCATGGTTTCATGGTTTCATTGTTAAATTATGCTCTGCCTGCAAAACATTGCATTTTCCTACAGTTTTATTATGTTCCTTGTACAATGATGTAAGTTGCTATGCAGTTTCTTATAGGCCTAAATTTATTAGCTGCAACAAATGCCAAACAGGCTTGGATATTGTATGTAAATTTCTGCAATATTATTCTTATATAATCTTATATAATCACTTTAAGTTCAATGTGTCAATAGTATGGAGGTAAATGTAGACATAAGAAAGGATATTGAGGGTTTAGAGGATAAACCTTTCTTAACCAAAGTCTCAAACTTGAATGGTCTAGTATATAATCACAAATGGGATATCCTTTACTACAACAGCAAACATAAAACAAATACAAAATGTGAATACCTCACTATAATGTTCATTAACATCAGAAGTCTGAGAAATAAATTAACTGATATTATGCTCTTACTGCACCAAATCCCGGTAAAACCTAGTATTATAGTAATTGCAGAAACATGGCTATGTAACTCTGATACCACAAACTATGCATTAAAGGGCTACACAGGGTACTTTGCTTGTCGCCGCACCGCATCAGGTGGAGGTCTTGCCCTTTACGTTACTGACAAATTAAAGCACAAATTACTAGGAATCCATGAAGAAGACCACTTCTCAATATGGGTTGATATCTACATAGGTTTAAAAAACAATCATGTGAAAGTTGGTGACTACTACAGACCCCCACAAGTCCATATTAATTTCCTTCCTTGCACTCTTGGAGCAAGATCTCAGTAAGTACAAAGGCGAGGCATTATTGGTCGGTGACATGAATATTAACAGTAGTAGCAACAGTTCGAACTTCCAAAACTACCAATTAGTGTATTCCACGCTAGGATATACCTTATGCAATAACATATTTGCTACAAGAGAAGCAGAAAATTGCAAAAGTATAATTGATCATGTACTTACCAACACAAAATTTAGACCTATAACTGTTTCAACCATAAGTATTGATTCATCATTGAGTGATCATAATATGCTAATAACAGAAATACCCATTTATACACAACAGACAAAAGAACACAGGCAGATTTCTCACACTAATTACAACACCCTAATTCATAACTTAAATGACAAATTAAATTCTACAAGAAACATCATGGAACCAAACAACTATTTAAAAATAATCATGGATAACTTAAAATCTGCTCTCCATATGTCTACTCACTCAAAAAACATAAGCACAAAAGAGAAGTTTTCAAGCTTCTGGGTAACTCCCGAGCTCAAACAGCTTGTTAAAGAGAGGGATTACTTGCATAAAAAATTCACGAAGAAAAGATACAGCGCTACTATTAAGGAAAATCTTAAGGAACTGAATAACAAAGTAACATCTCTCAAAAGAAAATGCCTGCGTGAACATTACACAAAGCTATTTGATAATTGCAGAACTAACACAAGAATCACCTGGAAAAACATAAATTCTGTTCTGGGCAGAAAACCTAAAAATCATCTTTCTTTTGACTTAGTTTTTAGCAAATCCAACGAACCCCAGAAGAATCCAGTAGCTATAGCTAATTCTTTTTGTGAATATTTCTCTAATATTGCTGTCGACCTGAGTTCTCATATTGCAAGTTACCCAGATGATGACTTAAATCACTTTAATACTCTTACAAAGTCACGAAATTCACTTTTTCTGTCACCTACAGATGCTGCAGAAGTGAAATCATTATTTAACACTGTAAAGCCCAATACAAGTCCAGGACACGATGAAATAAGCTCTCGAGTGATAAAATATTGTGAATTCACTCTCATCCCTGATCTAACAGCTGCAGCTAATATCATGCTTACCTCTGCTGTGTACCCTGACTATCTGAAAATTGCCAAAGTTATCCCTATACATAATGGAGGCCCACCTACTGAATTAGGTAATTATAGGCCAATCTCTGTTTTACCCATCATTAATAAATTATTTGAAAAATTGATTTATAACAGATTACTTCAGTATTACCAAAAAAATAAATTTCTCCATGAAGATCAGTTTGGTTTCAGACCATCCTCCAACACGGAAAAGGCAACGCTGAACTTGATACAAAAAATCCAAAACTCCATTGATAACGGTGGTTATGCTGTTGCCCTGTCAATTGACTTGTGTAAAGCCTTTGACATGGTAGATCACACGTTATTGCTTACTAAGCTGGAATTTAGTGGTATTAGAGGAATCCCATTGAAACTTATCAACAATTACTTAACTGGAAGAAAACAATTTGTATCTGTCAATGGTGCTCAAAGTAAACAATATAATGTAGTTAAAGGTGTACCCCAGGGTAGTGTCCTAGGACCACTTCTATTCTTAGTATATATCAATGACATGTGCAATATTATACAATTATATGCGGATGATGCGGTTGTTTTCTATAAATGCAATGAACACGTCGATCAAACTCTTCAACTTTTGCAGGATGATCTAAACGCAATAGGTGAATACTTCAGACTAAACAAACTCATGTTCAATCCTAAAAAAAACTTCATATGTAATATTTAAAACTAACAGATCCAGATTAACTCCTACTGTCAAACCTATATTTCAGCATATACCAATAAATGAAGCAAACAACTTAAAGTACTTAGGGCTAACATTTGACAAACATCTCACTTGGGTAGACCACTGTAACCATGTATTAAAATAAATATTACCTGCTGTAGGAGCAATCAGAAGACTTCATGAGCATGCCGTACCCTGTAGAGTTAAGGTTCAAGTATATTACTCTTTGATTCATAGTCACTTACAATATCAGAGTCTAATTTGGGGTTCTGCCAAACAATATGTTATAAAGCCTTTACAAACTGCACAAAATAAAGCCTTAAAAATTACATTTGCTCTTAACAAACTGTATCATACTCAGGACCTATATGTCGACAGCAATATTTTGCCTATTAGAGGCCTATATCTTCTAAATATACTTAATGCCATACACCAATTGCTTGGTTGTGAAAAACTTAAAGCCAAACAGCCACATACCTATTCAACCAGAGGGTGTAGAAACTTCTATTTAAAACAAGTTAATACCAGCCACGGTTACCATACTTTAACATTCTCTGGATTCAAATACTTTAACTCACTTCCTCATGAACTTAAGATTATCAAAAATAAAATTGTCTATAAAAAGAAAGTTAAACTCTGGATTATCAACAATATCGCAGAATGGGACAACATTACTACTCTAAACCTTATTCCTACATCATTCTAGGTGGTGTGAAATCTACACATTCTTAATATATAATAGTTTAATTGGACTTCTGTATTTGTGTGTAACAGATTCTCAATTGCATCATGTATGTACTTGTGAATAGTAATAATGTTATGTGTTTGTGTGTACAGTATGTACCTACGTAGCGTTGTTACTGTACCTTCCTATGTATTGACCTCATGTGTTCTTATGTATTGATCTCAAGTGCTCTTATGTATTGATCTTAAGCGCTCTTGTGTATTGATTTAAGCACTCTTATGTATTGATCTCAAGTGCTATTATGTATTGATCTCAAGTGCTCTTATGTAATTCTCAAGTGCTCTTATGTATTGATCTCAAGTGCTCTTATGTATTGATCTTATGTGCTCTTATGTTTTGATCTCATGTGCTCTTATGTTTTGATCTCATGTGCTCTTATGTTTTGATCTCATGTGCTCTTATGTTTTGATCTCATGTGCCCTTATGTTCTGATCTCATGTACTCTTATGTTTTGATCTCATGTGTGCATATGTATTGATCTCATGTGTTCTTACGTATTGGTCTCTTGTGTTCTTATGTATTGATCTTATGTGCTCTTTGTTTTTGATTTCATGTGCTCTTACATATTGATCTCATGTGCTATTATGTATTGATCTCAAGTGTTCATCGAGTATTATCTACCTCGGCCTTCTGTTGAAATATGAAAATTGTCAGTCTCCACCATGAGCAATCCACCTGCTCAAGGAGACATGTAATCATCTTTTTTTACTCTAATACTGTATAATTTAGAATAATAATAAATAAAAAAGAAAGTGCATTGACTGTCTGCCCTCTCCATTCTCCTCCACACCCTCAGACTGTATTTCAGTGCTAAATATAATGCTTGTGATTTATTAGTGAAATAAATAAAGAAATTGTAGTACCGTGATTCGTAAAAATTGCTATTTATAACTGCAAAATAAAAAATATATACATAAATACAAATATAATATTCAGTAAGGGTACACAAGCAATCAAAAGAAAAACACATGGTCAAGTTTAATGCCGTTGAATTTTTTATTCATTCATCGTCAATTACGTTTTTGTATTGTTAACTGTAAGGTGTCAATGTGGACTATGTAAGGTCTAGCATATTTGAACATATCACTTAAATGACTAATTTAATGTTAGTGTTGTTCTGTCACATTTTATATTCATTGGAAATTTGTTTTATAACCAATTTTCAAATTGTGGTTACCACTGAAGCACATGTTGGACTTCATACCAATTATTCGTTTGCATATATAAAACATAATCATACATTCATTCAAGTAAGATTTTGAACAACAAATCACCTTGCAGTCTATGCAGCCTTGTACAAAAAACTGAACCTGAGAACTGCCTATACGTTGGAAGATTACCTCTGAGTAGACATGGAAGCTATGCTCACAGCTTTATAGGCTTTTTTTTTGCAGTAATGGGTAGTCTGACAGATTTTGAACAGTAACACTTATTTTACTAATTATGGACATGTTGCTCTATAAATTCTTTTACAGAACTGCAAAATGAAATGTACCTATAATAAGGGTTTCCACCCCTAATCAACTGATGTTGGGGATAGTTGACAGTCACAATTTTTTATCTCATGTTCATGCATGTAAATGGAATACTTAATGTTATCTAAAGTATTTTTTTATTTAGTGCAAGTTTGCAAAAGGATGCCGAGCAGTGAAGATGTATCCTGCGAGCAAGCTATCTTCACTGAAGATTACAAATGGCTGTCGCCAACGTCTGTGGTTATATAATGGTGACAACTAAACAATCGCAAAAAAAGGCAAGAAGGCGTAATTTTTATTACTGCAGTGCAGTCTCTTTACTAGTAAGTTGGGCACGTTTTAAAATTAATTAATTTATTTTAGCATCCTCCATTGGATCCATAATTTGGGTAAGTCACCTGACGGAGCTGTATAGATGGCAATTACTGTGTATTTGGTATCACATAACAAACACAACATTCAAAATATTTTTCAATGAATACTGCTGACACATCTAAAGGAGAATAGACCGTATCAACATTATTTTCTATATAGATAACCCTCACCTCCCATTATACACTTGAGTCTACAATAATATGAGCCTGTTATGAAACCTTCAATCAGTGTTCTCTCCAGCACAAATTTAGAGCTGAGTGTTTCACGAGACCAGCTGAGTGCATCATGGAATAAGTTTGATGGTGTTTATGGGAATATCTGTTTCTTAGCCAGGTGGGGCGCTCGGCAAAATGGGCCTGGGGAGAACACTGTTCAATGGAAAGTTGAGTGATTTCACTTTCTTTTAAGTAGTACTGGGTAAATCATAGCACATTAACACTCCTAATTTTATCCCTTCTAAAAACAGTTTCTTTAGAGATCAGGTGGTCACATAACACAGCAGGTCCATTACGGGAATCACTGATAGGGGTGTGGTTCTGGACGATAGAAGTACCATTACTAATTCAAGTACTATATTAGGAGAAGAAGCTAAGGTTTCCCATGCAACAAGTCCTGTAAGGGGCTGATACTGCCTCCCAATTGCAAACAGCATATTCTAAGCCCTGAACAAGGCACGACTTGAATACACATCGAAACTCGGAATATTTCCACGAACCAATGCTCGCAGCAGCAAAACCAAAAAACACAACACCCTGACATACGGCCGATCATAGTAATCCATACACCTGAAGTACCCTACCAAGTCCTCGTGGTCCGAATCCATTCAGTGACAGCAGAGGGAACAAAGAACCCAGTTGTGTCTGAAGGCATCACCTACCTAGTGGTTAGCATTCCTATCAGGCAATGCTGGCAGTAATTAGAACATCAGGCCTAGGCTACATTGTGTACCTGCCCAAATAGAAATCCCTCTGAAGGATGTCATAAAACCACTGCCCCACACACAGACTTGTCACTTGTCCATGACGAGCTAACCAACCTAGCTTACTCAATAATCAGTGTGCAGCCAATATACTCGCGCACATGCAGGCGCCTAGGAATGGCACGATGCGTAGACCTGTACAAGGTCGTATTACCACTTTTTTTTAATGCTCTTTAGTCCCACTTTCACTGGGGAAATTAAAAAGAAAAGTAGAACCTAGGTACACATTTTCTAATTTTCAGTGTGGCTAACGATTGCCTTCAAGTTGATCAGTCATTCACAAACCATTCTGCATAATGTCTACTTTCTACCATATGTTATGAATTACATTTATTTTCTGTTGATTAAGTGGCACTACTTGTATGTTTAGGTTTTCATGGCTTGAGAAGGCCATAGCAAGCTGGCCTACCGGAAACTCCATCAAATATATTTTGGTAGACTGGGTCAAGAATTGCTGCAAAATTCTCCACTCTGCAGCCTGAAGGTGGGACACTAATTGCTACCAATAGGGGCATGTGATGAGATTTATGAGGTCTACCTGCACGCAATCAACGTCTGGGCAACAGCACCACCAAGGTGCGTCAAGACATCCAGATTTCATAATGTGCAGATTGCTGTAGCCGTTAACAACGCATCGGCCTCTGCATCATTTCCAAAGACTTAACAATGCAATGGCTCTTCAAAGTTAACATATTGTATTATATGTTGTAATGTTAAGCAATATTAAGCAATCCAGTAAATAATGTTTCCAAGACCAAGTTTTTCATCTGAAAGTATGGTTTATAATACCTTCACTAAATGCAAGTTTAAACTTATATGATAGGCAGTAGTAATAATAAAAAATTGTATTACTAAAATACATAAACAGTTAACACGCTGTTACTTGAACCCCAACATGAGACAGTCATATAGTTTTCAAATAATATACATTTGGAAAACACAGCGATAGATAACAAGCTTTTCTTATATTGAAATTATATATGTTTATTGATTGTCTTTGTTTTTTGCAGTGGAATTTTTTTAAAGTTAAACATCTGTACCTCATTGCACTACCTACCTTATAAGTTATGTTGTATGTAACACAACTATTATAATTTGACTCACATATTGTCTCATAAATACCTATGCACTACTCCTAATTTTCCTAGACTTATGTACACTCAGTATTATGTTTAGGAATGCTGCATATTTTCATTAATATGAAAATAAATGAACAGTAATACAGGCTACTTGGGCACATATAGTGCCTAAGTTTCAAGTTTTATGGAATCTTCTGGCCAATGGTATACTTTGACTTTCTTTCATATTTCTAGCCACATTAATGTCGTCTTCTGCACGGCAAACTGAACCACAGTTTGCAAGGACATGCAAAATCACAAAATTTTATCATAAATGCATTGCACACAACAAATGTTACTACACTGCTGTCATGCTATACGTAGCCTACCTACAATTCTTATTCTCAGCAACAGTTATCGACATCCACCTCCAGTGTATAATTTGTTACCTGACTTTCAAATAACAATACATTATGTTTGCATACTTTACACATTGGTCGCAATTATGTCTAAATACTATGAACTGACACTAAATGTAGTTATTAAAAATCCACACAAATTATACATCATTAGCAGTAGGCTTACTGTTATTCATCCATATCAGATAGTAACCATTGTTTATTAGATAACAAGTGACACATTTCAAAGCCGCAGATACGAGACAGTAAGTTTTTATATCCGAGTATAATGTAAAAGGAATTATTCACAAATACTACAAACAGTATTCTAAAACAAACATCATTTCGCAACTGCAAAAAAAGAATACTTATATGGTACGTGATAACATAGAATGTCTTTTTTATGTGAATATCAGTCATCTTAAATTTATTTTTATTTTAAACTATAACTTTTACAATTTTTTATAGGTATGTTAGTTATCTAAATTTAAGATTACCCACAAATTATTAGTCTGATGCGAAATTTCAACTTACAGTTTGAGTTGAGAAATAATTTTCTAAAAATTATATTCTATTTCATAAGTTCAGTTTTGAATGCAAATTGTAAATGTTCTTTTTTGGAGACAATTACCTTCATTTTATAAGTAGAAAGTATGTGTGGACGTAATCATGGTTTACGTCAACTTCTTCTCGAACCCTTTTCATTTAAGGTCTTGAGCATTATTTAGGACTCTTTCCAGCAGTGGGTCAGGACAGTTTCACGCATGGCAGGGCAGAACAATGCTGATTGGAGGATGCTGACCATCCCGTCATACATGTAGTGTGGTGATTGAGAGAGATGTGTAGTATAGGAGTTGAGGAATTTGTGCACTTAGAAAACTACCTTACATAATTTAATTGTGTAATTTTTTGAAATTCACAGGATCACCAACAGCCACAGTCTTACATAGGCCAGCTACTTTATTAAAAACAGTTGTACCATTGCTACTCACCGTGCTTTATGTGTCAGCCTATTTAAAATTTGAGGAAGTTTTTTTTTTCTTCCATTATTAATAGAAACTGAGTACAGTGTTATTCTCCTTTAGATCAAGGATTTATTTCAAAAATAAATCTGATTGTAATGACAAACCCTCATACACAGTCATTACACTGCAGCATTAATGCTCTTCATATTTCATTTGAAAAAAGTATGTGTAAACTACTTAAGACAAAAATAGTACATAAATATAACATCCATTAATGGAAATTTTCCAAGCACATCTATATGCTTACAAAAAGTTACTGACCTATGACCTAAACAAGTTTGGTTAATTTGTGGCGTACCTTCACGGCATGCCTCATACGGTTTCCTGATGCCTTCATTAGTAAAACACAATGGTTTTCCAATGGAGACTGATCAGTAAGATCTGAAAACAAACCGTCTTTCAAATTGTGTAAAACTTGGGCACACAAAGCACTCACATTGGGTAAATTAACTTATTTGTTAACTCCAAAAGAATGAATTGAAACATACTGTCGTAGAACTTTTTCTGCTGACTGACAAATGAAAATGACAGAGTCTGTTCTTCCTTGTCAAGAAAGAATGTACAGATGGTTCACTGGTACTGCTATAGTGAAGAGCCTCGACACATATTTTACATTTAATTGTGCTTACCAATTTTTTCATCAAGTAACCAGCTACGTAACTAATAACTTCTTTTGTATATTCTGCAAGGCTGATGTTCCCCAATGACGAGGAATAATCATGATCTAACTTTGAATAAATCGTCATATTACAATATTCATCTGATGCTCTGTGTCGTACACAAGATGTATTTATAATATCTTCAGACTTAGCTGAATTTCTGGTGTTGGACACTTGAATTAGTGAAATATTTTCCAAAGGAATGCAGTTACCATGAGAATTTGGTTGCAGTTCAGTTAATAATAAATGTTTCTTATAAGCTGACTGAAATTGCCTTGCAGTTGGGGTGTCATTACATCTACCCGCATATCTTATTGTACCAAAAAAGGTTTCTATGTGATCCTGACTGAGTTTGTACAGTGGTATATATGATAATGTATTTAAAACTTTGTTACACATTTGTAAGGTACTTTGGATACAAGTTAAAAATCGAACAAATCCAACCTTCCTGTTAGGTTGTACAATTGGTATGCTACTAGGTAGATGGAGAGTTATAAGGTTCTGAAAAACTTCTTGTAGATAATCTTTAATTTGTTCAACATTGCCAGTGTGAATGGGCTCTTAAGTCATTTTCGTCTCATATTCCGGGAGTTTAAAATATCAAACAAATTGTTAATGTACCGTATGAACTTAACAGTTGCTGCTGAATTACTGGATTGAGGCAGAGCAAGTAAATCACACTCTTCAATTGCAACAGCAACAGACTCACTCAATGTTTGTGCCGCAATTTTAACTTTCATTGGCTTTTTACGGTATTGTATATTGTTAACTGACAACTTATTTGCAAATGAATACCTTCCTGTTCTTGAATCAAATTCAAATTTTCTATGTACTGCCACTTTATGTTGCCACCATTACCATCAACCAAAATTTTTTTGTCTCCAAAACAATTTCTTCCTAATTTTAGCATATGACATGGATCAAGAAACACTGAAATATGTTTTAAAATTTTCCAATGGTTGTAAGTTACATCCTAGAGCAGTAGCCATTGACAAATTTGAAGCAGCCCCATAAAATGTTAGAGATATAACTGAAATACCAACTTCATGGAGCAACACTAGACACTGTTTCACAAGCTCACATTTCTGGAGTCCGTCAAGACCTGCAGTAAAAAAATTAATCAACTTAAATTTTCCAGTTGTCATTCACTGCCATGAAAACTAGTGCCTCTCTTGCTACTGGTTGCATGTCATTTTTGACTGGCATTCCTAAGTCTTCATGTCCAGAATATTTGACTCGATCAAATTCAATGTGCTGTTGTATGGGCACATCACCCATTACCTGTGCACATTTCAATTCATGATCAGCATCAGCCACCAAGTTGTGCCTTGATTTTTAAGGCGTTGAGAGCTTCTACCGTGAATCCTGGCCGACCATCAACAGACTGAATCCGTTTTTGTATTGTCCGAGGATGTGGAATAAAAGTATTAAATGATCTTCGCACGTACAAAGATGCACATTGGTGAATAATAGTATAGCGTGAAAGCAAACACCCTAAGGTCTTCAGAATAAGAACATTTTGAGGGCTGCCCATCTGATACAGATACTTGTCGTTTTAAAAGGTCGTTGGAAATTTGGCCCAGGCTTTCAAGCATTTTTAATTTTTCTTCATCTACCAAGCAATGTCTTTGAAAAACACACAAAATCCTACTTAATTTTGCATTCTTTTTAGTTAATCGACGACGAGCCTGCTGTAAAACTTTTATTTTTTGCGAGTACAATGGTATTTTTGTGATACACTTATTTCACACTTCATTGCTGCTTTACGTGGTGTGTCCTCAACGTTATAACTATAAACTTGATATATTGGACAACAGAATGGTGAAAGTGAACACGTAGTAGTAGTAGTAGTCTCATTTTGCCTAGTATTGGCATTAATTTTTTAATGTGAACTGGTTGACACTGAAGGTGAAATTATTTCTTTTAGTTGCGGTTCTGTCATTTCATACACATATTTTGATTCTGGTGCTTCTGCTGCTCCACTGTCTGCAAGTTTCCCTAGTGCTTCACTTACTGACTGTAATGGAGCAGTTGCAGCTACTTCTGCTAGCAATAACAGTGATGAGAAATCTCCCTCTATGACATCTTTAACTCTCTCTCTCTCTCTCTCTCTCTCTCTCTCTTGTCACTAATGGCATCTCTGATACTGATTCTAAATCTGATGACATTGCAGATTCTACAGCATTTAGAGGTGAGGCGCTGTTATAGCCTTTGCATTGAGACAATTTGTTTGCGGGTATTTTCTTCACAATCTAGTCATATTAAATAATTTTTAATATAAAGACATGTGGCAACACTAGTGATAGAACTCTTACATATATCTACTGCATGATAACATGCCAAGTGACAAAGAAGCTAAACAAATATTCATCATTGTGTTACCAATTATTTGTTCTGGAGCTGTATTATTGTAACTATTGTCTATGTTTTATGTATAATTATATAAAATTAGGGAGTGTGTATGTATGATCAAATTTCTGTATATATTTATGTATAAATGTATTATGTATATGTTTGTGTGCATGTGTATGTATTTATGTGCGTTAGTATATTTTATGTGTGTAATGTAATTGTGAATATAGCTTGTACTTTCCTGGTAAATATCAAGAGTACCTACTCATCGCGTACGGACTAAACTATTCGTTTTATAGGTAAAGTTTCTTAATAAAAAATGTTTCTACAGTGATGAAAATGAGTCGTACGTAAAGAAAATTGTAGTTTACTTACTTTGAAATTTTCCGTTTTTCGTCCAAATTCTAAGTCCAACTCCCGTGTTTTACGTCTTCGCCATGATGCGTGTTTACATGGAACTAGCGTTCCTAGCGATATACATAGAAACTAGCGCTAATACGTTGCGCTACTGTTCTTTAGGCTGCAAATTCAGTTGTAGAGAAACCGTCACGCTTATAACACGTGTTTTCGTGGCAGTAGCTGTGCGTATTCAGAGAAAATTTGACGGTTTGTGGTACAAATGACCGTTACAAGTAAGAATGCTTCACGGCGTAATATAAGTGATATGTAGTGTGTGTTTTAAGGACGTTTTGCAGCATGCAACTCTCGTGGATAGCGTGTATTAGTTAAATTTTGCTGATTGAGACACAGCAACAAATACGTTTTGCATACAACGTGTGTGGAGATTTATTGACAAAGGTACCGCGTTGGAAGAGGAACCATTGCATTATTTACTGTTTGTGGCGAAGAATTTTTATCCGCAACTGAGTAGAGTAAGTACTAATCTTTTACTACATTAATGTATGTTGTTCAGTGTACGTTATATAATGTGTCCGGCTTCTATTGCGAATTGAACACGTTAAATACGTTTTATAATGTGCATTAAAGACGTGTAACATCTATTCAACATGCATACAACGTGAATTTAATGCGTATGTACTAGTGCATTTGTGCAAAATGCGAAAAATACGAATTTACTTCAGTAACTACTTTTAGCGTCTTAAATTGGTGGTAGAATGAGTTTAAACTGTGTGTTAGTGTGTATAAACAATTTTTATTCTTATTCGTAATATTTTGCGTACTTTTAAATGATTTTCACAATGTGTACATCCCTTTACCACTGTATAATGTAATGCACGTGTATTTATTGCAGACAGCTATTTATATCTGTTAAATTTAACTGAAATGTATTGTAAATAGTACATTTCGGCTATTTATTACGATTATTGTACGTGTATTTAACCTACAATTTCCGTGTTCGTAATACCTCCCCCCCCTTATCGAGTTTTTATAAAGTAGGCTTTTTCGGTAGTCGTGCATGTGTTTTCTTTTTATATTTACGTAAAATCAATCGCAATTAGGGTATTTAATGTAATACAAATCATGCTTTTTACGTATTTTTACCCCACAATTTCCCTGATTTTCATAGCCCTCACCCATTATCGCGTCTTTAGAAAGTCGGCTTTTCCAGTAGTAATGCATGTTTTTTCTTGTTATTTTTACGTAAAATCAATCGTAATTAGGGTATTTAATGCAATAAATATAATGCTTTTTACGTATTTTACCCCACAATTTCCCTGATCTTCATAGCCCTCCCCAATATCGAATTGGTAGAAAGTAAGCATAATTATTAATCGCGACTACTAATTACTGTTATTATTCAACGTAATAAATCGTAATTAGTACATTTCCGCAGTTTTTTTGTTAATTTTCGCATGAGTAGTTACTCTTGATATTTACCCCGATATTATCTATGTACAGAATTGTGTTTAGGAAAAACAGAAATGTACATAATCTGGCTTTGTGGAAACAACATGTGCAAGAGTCTTGGCCTTCTCGCCCCCACTAACGCTCATTTAACCTCCCGAGCTGACAGACGAGAGGGGAGGAAAGCCAGCCTATTGTGATTAAGATACAAATGAGAAATAGTTACAATAATTACAATGTGTGAAATTTTAGGAATTAATTAAAATACATGTAAGGTATTTGTCAAAGTGCAGATGAATGAAATTATCTAATTAATGCGGCAGTGGCAGGAAGTTAAGTGTCCTTGAAGGGCGGGGCCATCTTTGGGAACCTGTCTCCTGATTGGTCCAGCTGAACCAATGCCTGCAGGGTAAGCGACAGGGAGGTTGGCGCCAAACAAGAGCATGGCTGAATTGTTGACAGATTTTAGGACAGATGTTTCGAGCCGCGGAAGACGGCGTTGAGACGCAGATAACGGAGGGCCGCGGTGCCGCCGATGTACGTCAGTACAGGCGCCGGCCGCCTGTAGAGAGACGGTGTTGAATCAAGAGATCGACGGGCCGGGTGATAGCGCCGGGCGTTTTCAATTTATGCGTCGGGACACCTACGAGTTGCGGTATTCGAACCGGTTATTTAGAAGTATTGCAAAGCGTCACAAGTTAGGGCGGTAGACCGCTGACGACGCCATGGTAACCTTCAACGTATTTTAGCTAAATATTGCTGAAACTAGCGGGCGTATAATCATCAAGTGCAAAACCTACAAACCTTGTATGATGATAATAATGCTACGGGAGGACAGTGAGAGCTTGCTATTGGTTTAAACTGAACTTGCCGACTTCTTGTTACTCCACACACTTTACACCACAGAACTTAAGGTTGCCGCAAATTTAGTACAATTTTAAAACTCTGCATGTAGGAATATATTTTTGTTGTGTTAGCGCTTGAAAAAACGTAATCTAATTTTAATGAATGACAAGCAAGTTGCACAAAACATTTTGAATCTAGAATCTATAAGTGTTTATTTCGTGCTACAGATACACTGCATTCTGTGATGCAATTCTTAAAAACCACATTGGAAATCATAACTTACCAGACCTCACAAAAAAAGGCGCGACCTGGTAAATTTTGCAATAAATTTTGTTCTGCTGGTCCACGATTTTTCCCGGGGACCTTCCGGTTACCCTGCCCCTTCATTCCGGTGCTGCGGCATACTCATATCATGTCACTCATTACAAGTACAAAATACCTAATTGTTAAGAACTGATCAAAATCTCTTCACTCGTTCAAAATCCTCATGTCACGGGAACATATACCCGAAAACCAACAGATTTGTTGAAACCAAACAGTTTATTCTGAAACTAAGTATCACGAGCCAATGGCTATTCGTTCAAATTTATAGACACAAGAATAAAAATAAGGCATTTTTAAGACTTTTTAGAAAGTTTAATAAAAATCCTTTACTTTAGATTATTTAAACACAACAATCTGTTATTTTTAATTTCTATGACTGTAAACAAACAACCCGCGACATTAATTAAAGTCCAGTGTTTAATATTTGACTACTATTATTCATTAAGGTTTCGATGGTATATCTTCCCGTAACGTCGAAATTTTGATTTACACATTATGGCAAAACTATGCACGCTAAAATAATGTTCTTGGGTTGAAAATATAGTCACTGGTAACATAATACTATAACACTAACTAATAAATTAACGCTATTTAGAAGAAATGAAATGTTAGAATTTTTCACGCTAGAACGACCTTAAACTGCTTTCACGGTATAAAGAACCTAATAAAATCGAACCTGTGTCACAGTATCAGCATCGCAGTCTCCTGTTGCTTCACGTTTCTGCAGTTTACTAAAAATATGTAAACAGGTATTTTCTCTATCTTCCTAGTTAACATTTAAACATAACGCAAAACACTTCACAACAAAAATATTTGAAGCCATCACGCATTCACTGCACACTATAGTGACTGACAGTGCGTAACGACATTCCGCCCCACCCCCTCTCGTCACTCTTCGAACTGACCACTCGCCCTCCTACTGAGAAAGTGTCGAAAGGAATGTTACACAAAATAAAAAAAAAACAAGAAATATATCCCCAAAGCACACAGTGCTTTTCGAGCAAAAACGTCCATCGCTTACGTAAAACGGAACTTGAAAGAAGGGAAAAAGGTTGTTTAACAATATTGAATTTTGCAGTTATGATCACATAAAATGTAAATATTATATTAGTGTCTATATTAAGTCATTCGTGAGTCCGTGTGCATGGTTTAAAATTATTTGCAAATATTTATTTGTACGAATGTAGTGTTTCTTCTTTATATATTTTAACCATTTTCTTCACAAAAGAAAAAACACATCAGGTTCTGGGGAGGGGCGGTCGCCCTCTCCCCCCCTTAAATCCGCCACTGGAGTAAAGTGATGAACTAAGTGCATAGTATGATTATGCCGGTTCCAGGACAGGAGCCGGTGTGTGGATTTCAGCCGAGTGTGGATTTGTCCGCCATGTTGTGACGTCACATCGCCGGCCGCCATGTTGGATGACCTTGACCTTTACACTTGACCTTGACTTTGAGTGTCAAATTACCAAAATTGTAAATATTTCAAAAAAAATTTCAAAAATTTTTAAATTTTCAAAAAATTTCTTAATTTCAAAAAATTTCGAAAAAAAAATTTTCCTCCATCTTGTTTCCGGTCACCACATTGTTTCCGGCCGCCATCTTGGTGATTCTTCCGAAAATTATTCGATTTCGCATTCCATAATAACCCCTTGCATATTTAATTAATAAAATTTTTAATAAAAAACTATTTAATATAAAACTTTTTATATAAAATTATTTAATTAAATCTACTACCGACACTTCTTACCCGGACGAGCTCCATCGACACACTGACGCCACCAACCACTTTTCACATGTATATATTAACTTATCCCCCCTCCTCTTACCTATCCCATCCTTTATTTTAATTGGCTGTTGGTCACGTGATGAATTCCCCCCTTACATTCCCCTGTCACTGATGTTCGTGTTATAACCCACTCAAACTACTACACCCCCTCCACCCCTTTCTTATCCTTCATATTAAAATATATTTCCTTTATAATTCTCACTTCACAGCACGTCACCAGTGTCTTCACATAGCAGCTAGATGACCGTAAGTAGTAACAACCATCGATTGCGACTACGTATTGATCGTCAATTTTAAAATTATCGGTTTTTTTAACATTGTAACTATAATTTCAAAAACTTTATTTGAATACCATTAATGAATACTACTTAAACATGTCTTATTTCTTAGCAATATCCCATCAATTCCCAATAAAATCAGTCAATTGTTAAAAAAAACTTGTTGGTAAATATTTTTACTATACCTACAAGGACTTTATTTCCTACGGAACTTCATCGTCTACACTTACACTCCTACCAAATTAGCTACATTTCATTCAATTTTCGATAAAATCAATCATTCGTTTTAAAAATAACATATTTATCAGGACAGTTACATCGAAGAAACATGCGTACAATTTCATATTCATACTACTTATGCTAAACACACCGCTCCTACGCCCTCGCACCTACCATCGATTACCCCCTCACAACTCTACCTTCACTCTCCAACAGTCCCGTCAGAACCTGTCCGAACTGATCAGTACACTCTTCTGCAGTACATATACGCGCGTGTGACATTGTCTCTGCTTAGTGAGCAGTTTCACATACACGACATCACGCAGCCATGCATATACCATCATCCAATCTCATATCACTGGCCTTCTTCCATATCAGGAAAGCTACTTCAGTTTCATATATTACTATTTTTATTCTATCTTTACTTTTACACGAAAAAAGTATTTAAATCGTAATATTTATTCTCGTCAAACACCCACGTTAGTTAAATACCCTGTTTCCTTAATTATAAAAAATTATAAACATTCAATATATATTCAACTACTTGCAAAACAAACACCGCATGCCTTGAAAATATATTTAGTCTTCACCTTAAAACATTCAAAGTCAAGTCTATGTATTGCTTGATTAAGCATCAAAAAAACTTAGTTTATTGCGCTCAACAACATCATATCGTCACATTGCTAAACTAAGGCCTCGTAACAGAAGCTTCATCCATGCTTCGTTGACCCAGTCTCATATATCGTCAGTTTTGTCAAGGAAGTCCCATGCACCGTCATAGACATTGTCATGTAGGTAGCTATTACCGGTGAAGATATAGCCAACAGAGGTAAAGGCTACCGCAGTGCTAGTCGAAGTTGTTCAACACGAGCTCACATCACGTCATAACTTATTCACTGATGTAGACAAAATTCTGCTTCACTGCTACCAGTCCCACTAGTTACAGGAAATATCGAACACACATAGCATTCTATTTTTTTTTTCCGAAGTAAGTCATGGTCATAGGTAAATTACAACGCATATTACCTGACATAAACATCACTTATTCATTAAATTTAATAAATATCATACAGTGGTACGTGCTTCGTCCTTTCCTACTACGTGTGTATTAATACGGTACCGGTTTAGTGTAATAGCACTCCAACCATACATTTTATTTCTTAACTCAGTGATTTTCCAACTGTTCTCAAGGTTATCGAACCGAATTTTCTTTCATACTATGATGTAATGTACGCTAGTCCTTGCTGATTTCATTCTGAACAACCGTAGATGCTTTAGCTTCTCAACTTTCAACATGTTCGTCGTAATCAACTCGTCATATTCTTAATTGATTTATAGACGGATTAATACAGCTGAACTCGCGCCCTCACTTCTAACACCCATAGTATAAAATAAATCAAACTGTCATTATTCTTACATGTTTTTCGTCTCGTATCACCTATCCAACCATGTCCACATGTACTGTAAATCATGTCACAGAATCAACAAGGCTATCTTGAAGTCATTGACAGATATTCCGGGCTGTTCACATATGAAACAGAAGGCAATGATGGCTTCGCCATTAACACATCATTCGTAGTAGGTTCAATTCTCTCCTAAGTTCATTCCATCGTCGGATCTTGTTGCTTTCCAGGGAGAATATCATGACATGTACTTATATGTAATACGTGCATACAGTCTACAGCTCTAACATCAATATGCTGTACAACACTGGTTTGTATTACATTTACTTATTCCTAGTTTCCATACAGCGTATCCACACGCAAATGTCTTTTATCACTGGTGTCTAGAAGGTGTTGACATCGGTTCTCACAAAGTTAAACACGTAATGGTTACAATTTCCTTAAATGTCGACGTAAAGCTACAGAGAAGAGACCTTATCAAATACTAACCCGTATACCGTTTCTAGTTGTTGCTTTTGTCCAATCCAGATATCCTAGTTTTCTCACTGGTACATACTATGAATAATACTTTAATGTCGTCCAGTGTCACGCACACATACTAATATTTTTCCATTAATACATGCTTGCGGTAAGAACACACACAAATATTTTCCATCTTCACTGGAGGTAATGTTACCTCTTCACTATTGAAATATCACCTCTCCCAGACTACTGATATTCGTATACTTACTGCAGGTATTAATATAAGTTTTTTCTTTTATCTTATATCCAGTCTTGCAAAAATGTTTGTTACCGAGTTTCATGTTTTATTTTATAGTGCATTCATATATACATTTCACATTTCATTGCATGCACAAAAAATATCGTATGTTAGATAAAGGGAAGCAACCCTTTGTAGTTCGTGTCTTGACTCTGTATTTTGTCTCGTAATGCAACCAAGATACCAACATTATTTTCTCACCTTAAATTACGTCTACGTTTTACTTTTTGAAAATACATCTCGCCTCTTACCGAAGTGACATATCTGTAGAAGGTTACGGTACAGCCAGTAGCGTGTAACACTCTTCGTAGGGTAAGGTTCCAGTAGTTAAATGTTATTATCATTTAAGATGGAAGATCTCGTCCAGTATAGTCAATAATTTTTCGCCATCAACAGAGATCATATACGATGCGTAACGTGTATGTAAAATACATTATACTAATAAGCGAGAGTAAAAATGAATACGTGTAAAGCTACAGGTCTTTTCTTCATTCGCTTTTGTACATAGTATGTAAATTTGAAACCAAATACACTATTTCATATATTTAAGACTTTCTTCCATATGTATTTCAGTTCTAATACATCTTTATTTCCTTTCAAGTTCCTATCTCACAGTCAGACTAAAACCTAACCATTCTTCCAGCGCTAAAGACTTTGATGGTGGTCGCTAACTGAATTCTCTCTCTCACCCTGACTATTCTTAACAATTCCATAAGTAAAAATTATATAAACCTACTTACATTAACAAACAATGTATTACTAATATACAGAACATATATGTCTACTTTGCTCACCTTAACTATACACGACCCGTCCTTTCTACCCTACATGTAGTAGTCAGACAGAAGCTTAATTTTCATGAAACTAATTACAGTACAACAAAAAACGTAAGAAGACTCGTCAGTATTTTGTCTGTTTAAACATAACTATGATTAATTTTTACTTTGCACATTAATATCAAAGACCGTCATACTTCTGAACACCATGAATTACAAAAGTGCTTCCAAAACACGACATTTTATGTAATTTAATTCGTCAAGGTTATCAATTGCGAAAAAAATAAAATTTACACACATATATTTGATTATTTTTAATAACATCACATTTTTTTAAAATTAAATCAGACGAAGCAAATTAAAATACATTTACTTTATTTGCGTGGAGACTGCTGGTAGAGTGTGTGCTAGAGAGAGAGGGAGAGAGAGAGAGAGAGAGAGACAGAGACTGATCACACTACACCTACGGCCGGTAAGGTGTCAGGTAGGCTTAGGAAGGGAGGGGGGGCGGCGCGGCGTGCACGTGTCATCACACTCACAGAGCTACTTGCCAGCCAGTTAAATATCTGTAGTGGAGAATAATAAAATATATAACTTTGTGACTTTACAAGTCTATATTTTGCAAACGGTAGCTTCGAACTGAAAAATACAAACACTGTAGAATTTCTTTTTAAATTCTGAACAAGTAGCGTGCATTTGTTTTTCTAATGCATCCACGAAGGTTCGAACCAATATACCTCTTGGTAAATTTCATGTTTAATATAGTGTAAAAATTTAAGCTTAACATGAGTCAATGGTCGGGCACATACGATTAAGTAATCAAAGCTTTCTGCCCCGTCCCATATATTAGACTCAGTCTTTTGCCATCTATAGAAATTCAAACTTGACCTTCTAGCGAACTTGTCTTCAAATTCAACGAAAGTCTTGTCTGTGTTAAGAAGATTGTCACGCACTTAGACCACTAGTGCGATACAGTTATATTTCATACAACATAATGCATTTTCCTCCTGCGAAGTATTTTCCTATTCTCAAGTTCAACACTTTTTTGTTTTTTAACTTACCTTCTGCTATATAAATATCAATGTAATTCTTAATTAATTTTATTACCTACATATTCACCTTAACTCTTGTTTCATTTTTGGACATGGCCAACAATAAAAAAAAAATACGAAGCGTTAAAAACACATCTATAATTAAGTTTCTGCTCGAATCATGTCGAACTAACATACCTTCCATGCAGTTATCAGTACACATAGCCACAATACTTATCTATAGCTTCGTCTTCAATCTTTCATGTAACCATCTAGACCTATCAGTGAAATATTACTTACTATCCATCTATTATACTGTTAAGCGCTACCTAGCACCATAACCCAGCAACACTTGTTATATTCATTTACCTACTAAATTATCAAGATAGATCATAGCTACAATAAGCTTACCATTTTAGATTTGTATGCATCAAAACATCCATACGTCTTAAAGTAGTTTATCAATTATCATCCATACATATCATACACTTCAATATTATCTCAACATTCATCAACTAACCGAGGCAGGTAACTTAGTAAACTATTCGCTACTTTACGTTAAGTAAATATAATCATATATTTCCAATGTTAAATCCGATAACCATACCACACGAATATATAAACTGCACCTTTCAATCATATAACTTAACTCAAAAAAAGCCGTCCCTCTTATACCTAATACCAGTAGCTGGCACATGCTACATACGGTATCATCTCCAGTACATTCATGTCAGTCAAAACATACCCGATAGTAATTGTTCGCTAAACTTTTCTAAGACGTACAAACCTACATTTCGTTCCCATCCATCAAACTGAACTCAATTTTCATTTAGGCAAACGCACTCACTTGTACTACACCAGACATATTACTCAGTCAGGCAATACACACAAAACTCAATTGGAACATCATACTATTAAAACTCACGTAAATAGTCAATGAAATTTACATCAAACCAAATAATTCTCCATGTAACATTTAATCATTTATTTCCGAAGTCACATAATTACTATGATTGTATCCAATTTTAGTACCTGAATTGCCGTCATGACTAGACAAACGCACATAATATATATCACTTGGTTTTTATAAATAACAGTCATATTAATTTTTCCATAATACTGAATATTACATGACTTAGAATCATCACACTGAGTAAACTCTGATGCTGCCAAGGTAGTCAGTCGTAACCTAATGAACATATAATATATTCAGGAGGTCCGATCAGTTACTTTTGACAGTTAAGGTTATCAAATAATTTTTATCATACACATCAACATTATCTCCTATTGCTACTATACTGAGAGAAACTAACATTCATAAATACTCGGATAATATCAAATTATACATACCATGCAAAAATGTTTCAGCTTATATTATAAAAGAAATAAATGTAATTTATTATATCTGACATTTTCGTAAATATACTAGTATATACGGCTTACTTTACCTAGATACATAATACTAATCTTCAAAGATAATATTACCTAACAATAATATATTCTGTCCTATATCATATCGACCATACAGACTTTTATTATACTCACACACAAACTCACATGCAGAGCAAGTTCATACAAGAATATAACTTCACACATGCACTTACCCAGCAGAGATAGTTCATACTCGAACATATGCCCCCCCCCCAAAAAAAAAACACATGCGCTTCAACAAAGAAAGTGTACACATGATCACGCACACACTCTCACACACACACAACAGTGTATGTTCGTAATTGGAATCAACTCTATGCGCGATCTCTGCTCACGTTATAAGTAATAAATAAATACAGTTCCAGCAATGAAAAGCATCCATGTCAATATCTAATCCAAATTACTATTACAGGTATGCAGTTCTACTAAACAACACTGAAATTACTAATTTGCAATCAAAAATAAAATAGTTAGTGCCATCCCTTTATACCATCATTTCTCTTTACCTTATTCCCTTGACAGCTACCATTCAATTAAGTAAATGCTAAATCTTAATATTTTATAAAAACTCTCACTCATATTGTACCATACGTACAGCACTCCAGATCACATACCCCTTACAATTTTTAGAAAATTCATTACAGAATAGGTATAAACCAAGCGCAATATTTTCGTATTTTTAACTTAGAGCAAGACTTCATATGTCTATTTGAAACGTTACTTTCGAGGGCGAGCCTGTAGCTTCCTAAAGAACTACATCTTGCAGATGGTCTTATATACGGTGCTCTATTACAAAACTTATCTGCACCATTTCATTTCACATCTACATAGATTTCATTTCTTTTCAGCCTTCTCACATAAAGATAACGTAACCCCAAAAAAAAACTTTATATTTATCTATCATTTACATTTGAGCAAAAAAATATTTTACGTACACTCATTGTACATGTACTCTTAATACCTATTACTGGAATATCATGGAAGACTCTGTCATAAGAACCAACTTCAAGACCAAGAAGAAGAATAAAATCAGTTCGTCACTATTTCCTTTGTCAAACCTAAAGCTTAAATCTTATACATTTTGTAACCTACTGACTGTAATAAACCAGTTTCAGTCATATTTATCAGTAAAATTGTCGTTATTTTAAACATTCGAAACCGAGTCCCACGTTACTTCTTAAAATTGCCTGCTTGGCATTTTCGTATTTAAGTTATAATCCCATCATGTATAGTATAGTCTTATGCAAACGAGTTTTCATGAATGTATAGTTCAAATAAATCTTACAGAAAATAAC
>PNEQ01101577.1:0-35307 GCA_003012365.1 Medauroidea extradentata | reverse complement strand
TGGGGATAATATATTTTTTAGTAATGTAATGATGTTATATATTTTATGAAACGCCATAATCAAATGAACAAAATGACACTAAGTTCAGCTCTCTATGTTGAACGGTTCTCGAACCAGAGCAATTACAAGATTTCCAAATGCAGCAAAATTAATCATTTTCTTAAAATTTAAAAAATTCATAACTCAGAAACTAACAGCCAAAAAAAATTGTAACTAGGGCATTTTCATTTAATTTCGTAATACTACCATTAAACAAAAAATAATTAAATTCTATGACATCTTTTTTTTTCACTTAGTTGATTTGACATGGAATGTCCCTTTTAGCGTTGAATTATGTACCACAGCAGGTTTGCAGGGAAAGGCGATAATGCATTACATATGTCTGTCAACGGCAACCTTACCGCTTTTGCCTGACACACACAAACGTAGCCTATCTAGGTAGGCCCCTAAATTAATTCTTGCACAGGTAGTTCGCCTAAGTCACCGACAATTTGACCGCACTGCAAGTGATAGGAACTGTTGTGTAAGTTTTCTCAACGGTAACTACCCTCCACACTCCTTACTATTGTCTATTGTATGCACCCCACGTTTTTGTTTTAAATCCTACGAGTGTTTACATAACTTTTTTTAAATATTTTATTCCAATAAAAAACGTATATTAACGGTTCTTATTCAAATTGTTACTTTTTATTAACCACAAAAGAATATACAGTGTTAGGATTCTATATCAAGTGTACAGTAGGCTATCGTTGTAAGGTCACGGGTCCCTTCCTGTTAATGTTACTTTAGTAAGTTTTATTTTTTAAATCCTGAAAGGGAGCAGATATCGCAAGACTGTTATATTGAAAAGTTGGAATTTGTTTTTGTATTCTATTTCTTTTTTTTTTTTTGTCAGATGTTATGATAATGTTGGCTGGTAATTGACTTTAAAAAGATAAAATCGATAATTAGACAAATTTATATAAACTTTTGTTTTGAATAACTTAAGCTACACAGTGCAAGCAATTTGCAACATTTCTATCTACTGGTTTTGCGATATCTGTTCCCTTTCAAGGTGAATAACTAAACAAATAAAACTCACAAAAATAGCATAAAAAGGAATCCGTCGCCATAGCGCCAAACACAAGGTAAGTTATCACAGTTAATTTTGTCGACGTGTCCAGAGAGGTTAGACATTTACTGTCGTTAGCCATTGTTGGCGGAAATTACGAATCGGCTGAACATAGAAATTTAGCAGGGATTTCCTGAGTGCTTACATTATTCCGAAGTGCCTATAACAGTGTATGTCGACCTTAACCCCTGTTTCTGCTGTTTTTGTGATCATTTGTTTTCAAAGCTTAAATGAGCTTAAATGAGACCAGATGTCAAAAATCTGACGGGCAGTTTTGTTCAAGACAGTGTTTGCCGTTATAGCTATTTTTATCTAAACAGCAAATTATACGGTTTTGACAAAAAAAAAGTAAATTAACGAGAATTTCGTTAGTTACATAATTTGCTAAAGCCGTAGTATTTGCCACCGACATGGAGTTCAGCTCGACTAGTTTTCATATAACAACATTTCAAAGTAAAAAAAAAAAAAAAACGTGCATGATTTTAATTCATACGCTCCCTAAAAAGCAATCAACGTAATGAAACTAAATAACTAACAAAGTACATGCTACTGTCTAGGACTTCACGTGTATAATAACCCATTCAAACGATGTTTTGTATTCTTAAAAAATTTCTGTAATTCGGAAACTTTTTTGCTAATCTTAGAATTTTTTTTAATACGAAGCTATTTTGTATTGGTTTTCTATATACGTAAAGCCCTAGCCAGCGACATGTATTTTAACAGTGAATTGTTTCATTTCATTATGTTGGTTGGTTTTCGGGGGATGTATGAACTAAAAACATGCACATTTTGTTTTGAAATGTTACTATGGGAAAACTAGTCGAGCTATTTTTTTTTTTTTTTTTGCAAGGGAATAATGTACTCCCAAGTAACTTCTACAAAAGTAACACTGTTACAAACAAGTATAAAATTGTGATTTTTTTTCCGTCTGGAACGTCCTTTAACAAAACTGCCGTACAGATTTTCCACGTCAGCTCTCGTTTAGGCGTATAAAATAAATACCGCAAAAAATAGGAGCAGGAGAGCATGGCGTTAACCTGTGAAACTGCAAGATAATTACGGTGTTTATTTTTACTGATGCACGCATTTTAACGTTTCCTACGTATTTGGTTATATGTAAATATTCTTTCTTGTGGTATACCCGAAGAGTCCAGACGGAGTGTGTTAATTTTACGTCGTAAAATTGAGAAAATTTGCTTCGCATTTGTTTGTAAAGTTAACACAATGAAAGTCGTGGTATCCTGAAAATAGACTTAAAGGGCGCGGTCCACCACAATTTTCATCATTATTTTATTTTTTATTTGTACCAGATATTTATTTTGTTATTTTAGACAAAAATGTGACTAAATTGGGTTCTTATGAAATTTTTTTATCTCTCATAGTTTTCATGTAATGGATTGATAGTCGTATTTTGCATGCTTCCGGTTTAACTACACTAAAACCAACTGATATACCCAGACTCAAAAAAATCACAGTGGATAAAGACATTGCAGACTACAAAGACATGCTCATAAAATTAAAGAATAAAAATTATTTGTATTTTTAACAAAATTATTGAATTTTTTAAATTTTTATTTTCAGTTTCAGCATTTTTTTTTAATTCAAATAATTTTTATTCTTTAATTTTATGAGCATGTCATTGTAGCCTGCAATGTCTTTATCCACTGTGATTTTTTTTTAGTTTGGTATATCAGTTGGTTTTAGTGTAGTCGTTGAAACGGAAACATGCAAAATATGACTTCAACAAGCCATTACACGAAAACTATGAGAGATAAAATAATTTCATAAGAACCAAATTTAGTCACATTTTATGTCTAAAATAAGAAAAAAATATCTGGTACGAATAAAAAATTTAAAAATGGTGATGAAAATTGCGGTATGCCGCGCCCTTAAGAAAAATAAAATTCCACTTTATATGAAGCATTGAATGTCTCAGCGGCGTCTAAACAAGACATGGGCGAACTTTTTATGGGGAGAGTAAGGTAAATGGAATCGGAAACCGTTAGTTTATTATAACTACACGGATAATACATTTTGTTCTATGTGTAATTGTAGTAGGGGTTATTCAAAAAACCATGTCGCGGGCCGGATTGAATATCCTAAAGGGCAGCACTTTGCCCATGACTGGTCTAAATAGTAAAACATCAGATAATTTTTGCGACGTTTTTTCGCCTAGGCTATAGTGTTGAACTAAGACATTCCCAGCCAACCATTCCGTATATAGTATTTCCAGTAACTACCTCACGCACAGCCACACCGCGCGAATGCCGGGCTAAATTGGAGACGGAAATATTAGTAGCAACATTATGTAAATGTCCAATTTAGCCCAGGATTCGCGAGGTCTGCGTATTACGCGTTTTTTTTTTTTTTTTATTCGGTATAATTTCCCTGCGATATTCGAGAGTTTGATTTCATTCTTCTAGGATGTGCTCCAGCTTGCAGTTTGAGTTCGACTAGTTGTAAATGTTACACTGTAGGTAACATTTAATTGTAAAATACGCCAATAGTATTCTCATTGTACAGTATTTAGTGCTGTACTGTGTAAGGCCAGTCTTGGTACAGCTGTAGCATTGATGGTTCCCTGTATGTAGTATGCTGTTGGTACGCTCATATACAACCTGAGTATTGCACTCATGACACTAGACAGCTTCAGTGTTTGGATTTGAAGGGTTTTTAATTTTTCGTAACGGCCTTGTTATTGTAACGAGACAGTTCTCGACACCGCTTTCCCCTCCTCCACTGTTTATACCTCCTCTCCTTTGTAACTCACGGGGCTGCAAGTTGACGCCAGCCGAGTCGCCAGAGAAGCGCGCACCAGCTGTACTGTTTACGACGTCCTTGAAGAGCATGCGCCTGGGCCATTGTCGAAGCTTGTTCCAACACCTGGAGGTTTCGGTGGATCATACTGCCATCGCCGAGCTGTGATAATGACGTGTCGCGACCAAGTAAAAGTATTAGGGACGTCGACAGATGGGTCAAGAAGTAGGTTGAGTATTTTACGACAGCCCATCTCATTCTTCATCCTGTTAGTTCCCAGTTATGTTGGGAGGAATGGATCCTACGACACATCAGAGTTGAAATATGCCACTAACTTGTTACTCTAACGACATTTTGTCTATGTCTTTATTTTTGCGTACTGACACATAATGGAACGTGATCTTTGTGTGAAACATTGTGAATTTAAAAAATGCATATTTGAGCTTATCCACAATGGAAACAGACTCGAACAGGTACCTATCTAACAAGGATTTCAGAGGTTCCACGAATTATTTAATGCTGTTTTGCCGGCGTGAATTGCCATGTTTCTTACTGCAAATAATGAAATCCAATTGACTTAAACAATATCATTCACGGTGAAAAAGCGTGCTGTGGGTTACGTATCGAATCATTTATAAACTCACACTGTAGTGTTTTTAATCTTTGAAAAAATCTAAAAACTACAGGATAAAGTTGCAATTTCAGCAATTTTTTAAAAGTACGAAAGGTATTCACTGTTACTTTTTCGAATATTTGGTTACATAGCCAATGGCTTGTTATTTCCCTGTGAATTATTTCTGTTAAATAAATCTACTGGTTTTCACGTCTTGCATAGCAGCATAACATACATATTTAGGCTTTGACGCACTGTTATGAGAAAATTGTGCCAGTTAAAATTATTTCGTAAGAAGAAACTGTACTTACAATCATAGTCTACAAAACTAATTTTGTTTCGTAACAATATAAAATTTCGGTATTAAACTAGTTTGAACATCTTTAAGGGCGCTGCCTTCCACGGGCCTTAAATGCGTTGAAATGTTCCAAAGTGTCGCACATGCACCCAATGGGCCAGTTTATGAAAGAATATTTACTGTGGACAAGTGCGTAATGTCATTGTTAAAAGCCATGCTGATTCAAAATAGTAAGCCCTCCAGCATAGGTAAAGCGGTCTTTATAGGCAGCCGTATTTAGAAATGTACTAGCCGGATGTACGTGAAACTGTGATAGAAACGTGCATTGAACTTTGCTGCTGATTTCCCACCAATAAAATTATATGGCCATCACTTAGTGCACCGTAGTAAACATGGATGGGCGGGAATATTGCACGATAATTATAGTGCTTGGCTCGTTGTGGTGATGGCGGCATTTGACGCGTGCTTCAAGGTCGCCCTTGAATTTGAGTGTGAGTCCAACGTGACGTCATATCTGGAAACTAGGCTTGATGCCTGTGTAGAGCCTGAGACGAGGGTATAACATGTCAGTGTAGGCGCCCCAACTAGTGACTGCCGTGCCGACAAGGTCCTCCGCGGCGTGTAGGCAGTTCATTAGGTATTGCAGGATTTTCTTGAGGGGGGGGGTGGGGGATTTTTTTTTCGGCAACAGTAACCTTGTTGCATCTCTTTTTTTATTAATTAAGCATGTATAATTTTGAAACTTATTTATAAAACTTTAGTTTTAAATGCTTAAGTTAGCATAATTTAAATAACAAAATACAAAAAATAAATTTTATACACTTCAAATTCTAAATCCAGAGATTGGGCATTTGCCCACCTCCCCACTGCTGCCTGGTGTCCCGTGGGGCTGCCTAGCCAGGTCTATACTCGCTCCTACGTCCGTCCTCACCATGTTTCTACCCCCACACACACACATATGGGAGTGTGTGCTTTATGCATATATTATACTAGGACATTTTACAGCATACACGCTCATCACTAATTTATTGATTTATATTTATCTACTTGCCTTCCAACAGCGGGGGGAAGGGGGGAAGGAGTCGGCCAGTGCCAGTTTAAGGGACCATCCGACCCCAGCATTCGCTTGGAGTGATGTCGGAAAACAGAGATCGGAATGGCTGGAGCCGAGGATTGAACCCGAGTCCTCCCGAATGTGAGGCAAGTGTTGTATAACTGCTCCACCACGCTCGGTGTTAATGTAACTAGGGACAAATTCCGGCTTGGCAGAATTCGGGACTGCTGGAGTCAGTACAGTTCTAAGTAGGCGTTACAATGCGTTTACAGTAAAAATTTAATCCAGTTTTACGTACTATGCGTTTTGGTTCGCTACGTTCTGGCATCGCCGTGAGCTAGAGAACAAATTGCATTGTTGTAGCTTTGATGTCAGTTCATTTTTTTTTTTTCGTTTGTATTTACTTATGGGAATTAAAAAGAAAAACGCTTGCAGAACGACTCAAATTGCTTACACAAGCAAACTATTTATTATTATGTTATTTCAGTTCAGTGGGTGTTTAACCTTCAAATGATTCTGCTTTGTTTGCCAAACTTTGCAGGCTGGACGGAAGTTTCTCATTCCAGTCGTGCTTGTCCGGCTTTGTTTAAGGTTCAAGATTCCTCGCTTCACTTCGAGTTTAGTCTGGTCTCAACTGTGGCGCATTATACGCTAATGAACGTTGCTTTGAAGACCTGTAGTTGTCATGAACTAAATTGCTGTGTATTACAGCTCTGTAATCAAGCTGCGTTATTCGAAACACAGTAAATGTTCCATGTATGCCCATTGCCAGTTCGTCATTGTATGAAAGAGTATTGTAGATGCCAGTAATAAAACGAAGATTTTAAATGTAAGGGTTGGCAGTACGTGTGGAATTGGGCGCAAGGACTGCGGAAAAGAAACTGATCTAATGTGCACGCTTTCCATTCTACAGACCTTTAAGCGGTTAACTGTCAAAAATATTTTGAAAATTTTGACCGAAGCTAGGGATGGAGAGGCGAGAATACACTACTCGGCATACATTGATTCATCGTACAAATGAAATTAGTATATTTTTTTCGTAAAAGACTGCAAAATATGTATAACTAAAATATATGAAATGTGAAATTTATAATTTTCTGGGTAATGTAAATTCTTACAAATTTGCGTTGTAAAGTACCCCGTCTTTGATAGTGATATAGCTTTACTAAGTTCTTAGACAGTGTACGTTAACATGTTTGTTGACTGAATGTAATGATCTCCACGGGATATGTTGCCATAGTATTATTCTTTCTCGTGCCATATGTAGTGTGCTAAGTGTGTGTTAGGAACCCAAGCAGTGTTGTTGTCTGTGCTGACGGGACGGTGCTGATGCTTCTTGTTGCAGGACCTGACGGGACAGAACAGCAACGACAGCTCGAGTGGACCCGCACCCGGCACCCCCAACTCGCAGGGGCTGAGGCCCACCCCGTCTCCCACCGGCTCCACCGGGTCTCGCTCCATGTCCCCCGCTGTCGGTGAGTACAACACCCCTCCCCTCACCCCACTAATATTGTCAGGGTTTGCCACAGACATGCAAAGTATGAATAACCTGGAATTATCAGGGATATTGTGCGTATCTGGAAATATCAAGGAAATTCCAGAAAATTTATTGCCAATCATTGCAGGGAATTTTTTCTCCTGGCTCGTATTGAGCATCCAGAAAGTTACAAGATGTAACATAATAGAGTTTTGACAGCATTTTTTTTTGTTCAAAAAGGATTCTCGTGTAGATGTGGTCATACCTAATTGTCAGGTTCTTTGTTGTTTCCGTTAAATATATGTCAAGCTGGACAACACAGAAATGATAGAATCACTTGCCACATACCCACGTTACGTAAAATATTCTGCCAAGGGATATTCCTGCTTGAAATAAGCTGTTGAGACTAATTTCTTATTCAATAAGTAAACACTAGGTACGGGTGTAAGAAACTGAAACTGCTTAACAGGTGTTTGTGTGTGTGTGTGTGTGTGTGTGTGTGTGTGTGTGTGTGTGTGTATATATATATATATATATATATATATATATATATATATATATATATATATATATATATATATATATATATATAATGACAGTTATAATAGTCTTGTATGAAACACTGCGCGCTGTTTGGTTACCTGGGCAGACGGCGCTTTCACCTGTTGTTTTTTAGCAACTTTGTGTCGAAGCATGTTGCTAGTGTGATTATGTTTATGGAAGAAAATCCCTTCAATCTATTTTATAATACACTACTACCAAAAAATTCCTGAAGGCCTGTCCTTCCAAAGGGTTCGATATTTAAACACAGTGATTATGTAACCCTTATTCCGGCTCGTGAGAATACGCTAAAGAAGTGTTACACTGGCAAAATATCGACCAGTTGGCAAACCTATCTTCTTGGAACTCTGTCACCTTTATTATTATTATTATTATGTTCTGCGTATTCCGCGTATTCCCTATCGCTATCAGCACTTTGTTTTTAACAAGCTTATTTCATTCTAAACTTTCTTACGTTTAGTTCAGTCCGGCCTGAAGTTTAGAAATAAACTTAACGTAAGACTGAAGTATATTTCAAATTTTAGCGGTACCAACATGCTCTTCCGGTAGACGATTTCAGCATGCTATTTCTAGCAACCTTTTTTTTTTTTTAATTATTACAAAATGTTTTACTCGCAATTAAAATAACTGCTTATGTGCTTATAATAAACTCACTGTAACCTACGAAGTTGTATAAAAATTGGCCTATTTGGTAATGTAGCCATACTGATCAAACATATAATGTTCTGTGCAAGTAAATGAAGTTCTATTATAGGAATCGTAATTTTTTCTGTGACACATAGATTTGTTCTTAATATCGCTTTATTAAGTTTAGTTTGTGTGTCGTAAGAATGCGACAACCTCTTTCTAAGTGGTTTGTGCTGCGCTTAACTTTTCGGAGTTTTTTTTGGAGCTCTGGTAGTTACATATTTTTGTGCGATTTGTTAACACAAACACAGGAGTGTATATGTAATCCTACTAAAAAGTTTACCTCAGTCTAAACTGATGTTTTTCATTACTAATCTAGGCCAAACGTTGTTAATAGTTGCTCTGTTTACAATGTATGTCAAAAGAAATAATTTTTATTATTTTGCAGACAATGTCGGGTATTAAAATTACAGCTTATGGTGGCAGTTAATATTCCTGTCATGTTTTTTTTGTAAGACCAGTTTAACGCTGAACGAAATAAAGAAACAATGTTAATTACAAAATGGTACCAGCAGTTACATTGTTTATAGGAATGTTGGCGACAAATATTTCTGTAAACGCCAAATAATAACAATTTTGATGACAAAAATGCACACAACACTGCAAATAACATTGCTAGTAACATGTAAAACTGCTATTCATCTAGACCGTCCTAGAATGGGGCGGGAAAAAAATGTGATCAACAGTGTGGTGACAGCTTTTAACATTTTTTTCTGAAATTATTGACTTTTGTCGATACCAAATAGCAATTTTATCGCAGGTGTAAACTGAAAGGGACTTTGTCTCGTTCGACTGAAAAAGAGAAAGCTATAGAATGAGAGTGGTTAGAATAAAAGGTGTGGTGGTTGGAAACATGACGGTTAGGGGGGGGGGGACTTTGAGCGCGCACATGACTGCGCTACACCGGTAGCCAGGCTACCATCGTGTGCACGTGTGTCAAGTCAGAACTAACAGTGGAAAGGAAGGGGGGGCATTCCTGACCTACATTTTATTCAACCAACCCTCCCCTATTTGCTCCCCTGGAAACAGAAGATACGACTGAGAGCGAGCTAGGCGAGTGAACTTCCCGGAGAATGGCTTGCTGCCATTGACCCGGCCACACTCACATAGCGTTCACTGTGTGTGTTTATATATATATATATATATATATAGCGATAATAAAACGACCACGTTTGAACACCATCTTGTCTACAGTAATAATTTTAAAATATTTTTTATTGTGGCCCCAGGCATTAACTTTTGACTGCGGTACAATCAGGGCAGGATTTAAGCTTCTAGCCATCCTAGGCCCGTCAGCCTAAGCGCCCTCGCAGCTTCTGGTTTCCATCCTTCCTTAACAACTGGAGTCCTTTCCCAGTTTTCAGAACCACGTTATTTAAATTTTCTCTGCTCTGTCCTCTCGCTGTGTATAGTAATAGTAATAACACAATAATAATCCAGCGTAATTGTAACACAGTGATTTGAAACTAAATGGCCAGATTGGCCATTGAGCAGATAAAACTAATAGATACAGTGTAAGTCAACAATGCCAAAAGTAAAGTGATTAAAAAAACTTTTTTATTTGTCGCCGAATTGACACTTAAAAATAGCGATGGGGAACTCGTCAAATGTTCTGCTCGATAAAAGTGCGCCCATGTGAAAGTTGTGCCCTAGGCTTGGGCCAAATGGTAAATACGGCCCTGCGTACAATATATACACTTCGATTGTCACGTAGATTGCTTTGTTTACATTCAAAATGAACATGAAACTAAACATTATCTGGAAGGGAAATAGTAATTACAGTTTCAAAACTGCTCAGTTTATTACGAACCAAATATAGGTGCCGTTTGTTTATAAAGACCCTTTTCACACAAAACTTTGCTTTTGTTTTCTTTCGAACTTATTGAATGTCACGTGACACCATCCTGCCGTCATAATCGCGGAAATTTCGTCTTAAAATTTATTGAATGTCTTGAATTTTTTCGTATCAGTGATTTTTGTTTCGAACATGTTTGAAATTTTCTTGAAGAAAAAAATTCTCATTGTTTTAGTTGACATTAGTAACACAAACAAACTTGTGTACTATTTATTTTAAATACTAAAATATAAAAACAATGTAATAAGAAAATTTGTATTGCCTTAACCAAAAATTTTTGTGTCTTGCTGGATTAGTAGATAATTGTAAAATAACTACGATATTAATTTTGTACTTCATTTGTTTACAAATCGTGCGATAACTTTTCAAATGGTCCCTTCGATGTTTACATATGAGTTTCGTATACATCATGTTAGTACCTTGTAAAGTTGGCAGTTTGGAAACGCCGTTGTAATTAGGATGGTTACGAAACATGGTTTCCAGGGCCTGGTTTGGGGGGGGGGGGGGACTTTCCATCCCAATATCTTTTAGACCAAACAAAAAATTATTTTGGCCCCTATTTTAGTTGTATTAAATTTCACAATAACTTGGCCGAAAACTGCTTAAGTAGCGCCATTTTACGCTTTGAAATCCAAATTCTTCCGGGAGAGCAGATCCCGGACCCCTGTCTTTATTGGCTGGATCGGTTTCCCTTTATCCTCCCCCTCCCCCCCCCGCCCGCAGCGGAAATGTAGAAAGTCATAACTGATTGGGCTAATTGCAATCTAAATTCTGTATACGTTAATGGCTCCATCGTCATGCCTGTATTGCAGCGCATGGTAAATAATTTGCTATACAGTTGAAGATTTTAACATTTTTCTTCTCAGAATTAAAAAAAAAAAGCTAAAAGTAATTAAATTCAGTGTGGCGATTGATGCCGAGCCTTAAGGGGGCTCCCTTTCTGCCCTTAACAATCAGATTAAAAATCTCAACAATGAAAACAAGCGTTAGACTTTTAACTACGCTGTCCATAAATAAAATAATGCGGTCGCTGCTTAAGTCCCATAAGGTAAGTGATAATAGTAAAGTACAGCACGCCAGCTGAGCGGCTCGTGTGGAGAGGCGATAATGCATTACATACGCCGGTAAATGGCGCTCTTACCGCTCCTGCCTCTCGCACACAAACACAGCCTATCTAGGCAGGCCCCTTAGCAGTGACATTTAGTGCGTCGTGCATTGGGGCACACGTGAAATAGTTTCGTAGTATTTCCCAACATACCACAACGCTTTTTAATGGCGTGGAATCAGAAATTGAAGCTAAATGCTTTAATTTAAGTACAAAAAAAAATCTACTTTTACGAATTTTGGGTGGGGGGGGGGGTACCACAACACTTTTGAATCGCGTGGCTGCAGACTGACTGAAGGAGAAAAAAAAATTATACTTTTACGAACTTCCTTGCACCAAAACGAAACAAAAAAAAATCCGTACAGACATAGGTCTGGAAATCCATAGGTTTTGAGTTATTAATGAGAGTTAGGTTCAATGTCTTGCAAGGTAGCCGGTAGTAAAATTAATGTCGTTACGATTATTGGTACAAGTGTGCAGATTGCCCTCATTTGTATCCTCTGTGGTTGATATTGACGTATTTGACAGGCGGGACATTGCGTGAACCGACGTGTGTGTCAAGAGAATATCATTTCCAACATTATATCGTGAGTTTCTGACAGTTTAACTGATGCTGCCTGCTGCGCTGTTGAAGTGCGTACTGATGTGCGGAGAATTACTATTTTTACTACACTTTTCGACAAGTTCCCATTATGCCTAAGTACAGGAAAAAATTTCACATCTCGGATAAGTACGGAGTGTTGCCAAGACGTTGTTCTAATTAAAGAAACTCAGTTTTCGAATCGCACTAACATAGCTAAGAACGATCCTTTCAGACTGCCGCACTTCAAAATGCTAATAACATTGTATGGTTACCGGTTCAAGTCCCGTAGTGAAAATGTATCGAGATTGCACTCTACTTCTGCGCTTAAGGGTGTTCAAGTGCGATAAAATAATAATTTTATATTTTTATAAAATATTGTAAGTTTTGTAGACGATACTTGTGTGTACATTTTACTCTTACGAAACAATTTTAGCTCTCATAGTTTTCTCATAACGGGGTTTCAAAGTCAAAAATTGCTTATTACACTGCCATGCAAATACTGAAAACCAACTGGCCTACTTTAACAAAATAATTCACTGTGAACTTACATCCCATGAGCTATACAATAAAGCTTTTAAAAACCCACAGTGTAATATTTTGAATTTAAAAAGAAAATCGCAGAAGTACCGAAAAAAAAGTTGCAAATTCAGTAATTTTTCGAAGTGTTTTTTATTACGTACCCCATAGTATGTTGTGAAGTATTTCTAGTACGTATGTCAGGTGGTTTTCACTATTTGCATGGCAGCAGAACGGGCAAATTTTGATTTTGACGCACCGTTAAGAGGAAACTGCACTCAGAAGTATTGTCTACAAAACTAACATTATTTCATATAAATATAAAATTATGACTTTATCGCACTTGAACACCCTTAACTTGTTATAGGGACGAGGCATTTGATGCGCGCTTCAAGGTCGCCCTTATAGCTGCGTCACGTAGAACCTCAAATGCGTAGATAGGCGGTGCCATTAATTAAAAAAATGTATTGAACAGTGATGTAGCGTTCCACACCAATTCTTCAAGCGGAACAGTCATGTTATTATTGCGTTTATTTGCGAAAAGAACAGATACTTGAAACTATGCCATTATAATTTTAAAAAAATGCAGCCCGCTTATTTTAGTAACGTGGTTATAAGTCCCCGCTGGAAATTGCTGAAAGCGCCTTTTCTAGACTGGTGCAACATCAAAAATCCCACCTGGATTCGTAAAATGCAAAATTGGAAGCATACGTCGGTCGTTACCACATGCTGTAGTCTAAAATAAATTGCATCATCGCCGCTTGAAGTCCCGCAGGAAAATTTATAGACTAGTACGAAAACACTGAACGTCAGTTCGGCGTGTCGCGATAATAAACGATGAGTTTACTCGCCGCATTCTGATACCAACTGATTTCACTTACATAATTCAACGCTAAAAGCATTAATCTGTAATTGTAGGTTTCTTGAAGCCAATTTGCGAAAATTATACAATAGCGATCCGAGACAATAGTTTTAGCCAACGTTTTAAACAAAATTGTTTACAGTGTTACGAACTTCTTCGGCACAATCTGTGGCGCCGGAAACTCCTGCATTTAACTGCGGCGCAAGAGATCACGCGTAACGAATTAGTGATTCTGGACAAATATTCACTCATAAAGTTGGCAAATACCATTATCTAGGATTGTCACTGAGTATTTTATCCATATTGGCTTCGTAAAAATGTAGAAATCTATTTATGTTTTCAGCGTGTATTTATCTGCCACGCACTCTTACTGTTCCGATAATATTGGCGAACACTGATGGTTACTGAGAACAGTTCAAGGCTGATCCTCGCGCGAGGCTACGCTTCTAGAACAGTTCACGGCTGATCCTCGTATGAGGCTACACGACTATTGATTTCACTGGAGCTCGGGAGGATGTGTAGTGCCAGTGAAAATTAACATCAGTACGAAATTCAAAACATCTGTCATGTAGAAACTTTTATAAACATTCAAATCAACGTTGTGATAAGAATATATTTAATACAGATCAAAATATTTCTTGGAGGACTTTCCAAAGTGACCATTGAAAAATAACATTAAAATTAAACGTGTGTTTCTCAGAAGAATGTTAGAGGATTATTGTGTGAAATAAAACTATTCTTCACATTCACATTAGTGTCGAACTAACACTTGGCTGATGCGCAGGAAACGTACACAAACACTCTGCAGAAGATACCAGATTGGAACCCAGTGAACTGTGCGTGTAAGCAGCACACGCAGGTCAGGTGGTACAATGCTAAGTGGACACAATTAATTGGTTTCATGCAACACGCACTCTATGCCTGGCAGTCGTATATGCAGCGACGTGCGGCATCTGTGATACCATATGTTCAACGTTTGGTCACCAATTTGAAGTCGTTTCCAGAGTCCTGACTTTTGCGACCCCAAGTGTCTTATGCTCAGTGTCGACTATCTCACTACAGGATGCTTTAAACGTAATTCATTGACATCCTGTATATTGCAAGTCTGAACCTTATCGCTTCCCTGTTCACTCATACTGTGTATCATGCCTAATGGATCTGGCCAATAGGGGAGTGAAGAAACGGACAGCTGGATCTATCCTGGGAAACATATCTGGTTAAGAAATTTGTCGCCATCTATTCCCGTTTGTTACTTTCGAAGTTGACTTTAAGAGTAGCAAGCCATCGGCACTGAAATATTTAATTTACAGCGCTTTATTATAAACTGTTTTATTAGTTGTATTAAACATGCAGGAGTTGCCTATAAAGAGAGGGAGTTTAAATTTCTTAACGAACGAACTCACGAGATTCGTAGCTACAGCGTGATAGTGGTGGACAAGAAATTCAAAAGCCGGTTAGTGGTATTTGTGGGTACTAGTGAAAGGCGAAATACAATTCCAACAGATGTCGCAGTTATATTGGTGGTGTTGCGAGAAATAAAATACACAGGTATTTATATCTCGCACCTGGAACCTTAGTTCTTCGGTTGTCTTTGCCAGATGTCTCCTGTGTTTCGCGTAACTTGGTTAAATGTAGACAGTTCCGAGTGCGCACGTACTCTTAACTTGATGCATTGTCAGTACAGTCACTGACTCAGCAAAGAGTTTAGAAAGTTAATGACCAGTAAACTTGTCATTTCTGGGGGAACCATGTGAACTAAATATTTTGTAGTTACATCCTAACCCTAGCTCAATTTCCTTACATATCACTGATTGAAGTATTCATATGTACACGAAGTTAAATACAGTAGATATCGGTTTATTTTGTTTGAAGTTTTTAGTTGGAGTGGGGAAGAGGCGTCTATCGATTCCTCCCTCTACTCGTATCTGTCTCATGGCAGTCCCAATTCAAAACATTTAAATTACATACGACAGAACGGACATCTTAGGTTCATCTTAGTACGGAATATGTTGATTTGACATAGCATGAAGCATGTACAACGAATAAGAGTAAGGGCTCTGGCACAGTCGATGGTGGTTGTAGGTTGATGTGGCATAAATGGCAGGTTACCAAGTACCTGATTGCAAATTGCCTGTTGGTGGTGTGAGGTGATGTTGCAGTGGCGGTTGCTGTAGTCTAATTAAAAATTCTCAAATTTTCAAGTACAACCAACCAATTAAACTGCAGTATTCGGATAGGTTACTTCAAATGCTGAGATAAAAAAAACTATTAAGCCTCACTTTATTTCTAATTTCCTTAATTAGGCCGTCTACCACGAGCTTAAAATGCGTTGCAGTGTGTTTGTAAACAGGTTTTTTTTACGAAACTATTCCACATGCGCCCACTGTACCAACGTACGAAAAAAAATAACACTTCGGACAAAGTTGAAAGGTTTGACACACCATACTCATTGTAAACACGGTTTCTAAGTCCTCCAACGTGGCTTAAAACAGCATTTTCAGGTAGCTGTTCTTCAAACTGTAATAACCTGATGTATATGAAACTGGGTGTATGTTAAACTCAGATTGTCACCTGCACCTAACTTTGCTACAGACATTCCACCAATAAAATTATATGGTCACCGCTTACTGTCCCATAGTAAAAAGGGCGCTGCGGGAAGCTTGCACGCTAGTTCAGCGCTTGGCTCGTGGCGGTGCGGCATTTGATGGGCGTTTCAAGGTCCACCGTACTGCTCCGTCGCTTTTGAGCCTCAGACGCGCCGGCAGGCGGCGCTCTTAATGCTCAGTATCAGTCGTCATCAAATTTCATTTTTTTCTTTATTCTGATAAGAGAATTGTTAAATATGCGATTATACCTCAAATTCTGTTTACGTTTCGTTACAGTACAGACCTTGCGATTTAGCAGTTAACTTATAATTACGCCGCAATTCGTGTGGCAAATTTTTTACATTCATAATTTGCCGTCAAGTTGCGACCTGACTATATATTACTGGCTATATTGCCATGCTTGTATTGTAGCTCAAGGTAAATAGAAATTGCGGTATAGTCGCCGATTTAACATTTTTCTTCTCAGAATTAAAAAAAAAAAAAAAAAAAAAAAAAAACATTCAATACTACGACTGAAACCGAGCCTTAAAGAGAATGTGTAACTTGAGTTCGGTTCCTAAATGTATTCTCAATCTATTAAACCTAAACCTATGTTATATACAACAGTCTTTTGTGATAACCCCGCTTTGTACATTAACCAGTAACAGCAACAACCGCCAATTGTGCCAGAGGACTAAGTGCCGTCAGGACGGTTAACATGTACCGAAGTTTTAGGAAACAGGATACATATCGTCGATCAGGGACGTCATTTAAGGTTTTCCTTTTGATAGGGGGACGGGGGAAGGTTTTTCCCCCCTCGGATATAGCCTTGTTGCATTTGGGAGAATGCTATTAGGAATTTTTATGTTGCATATAATCATTTTTTCCCACGTATAATTAATAACTTTACAAAAGTAAGTTACATATAATGTTTTCATCGATCAATAAATAATTGTGATACTTGTTTTCAATGCTGAGAAGTTAGAAATCTACGTTACGCTAACGGAACATTCACAGCAATCAGCAACAACTATAATGTAGCCAGAGCACAGATCAGAGTTACATTTTGAAGATGAGAATGCATCACAAAATACACAAAACTATTTGATACACTTTTCATTCATATTTCAGGGAGGGCACTTTCCAACCCCTACCCCTAGATGACGGCCCTGGTGAGAGTAGGTAGGTAGTCCGTTGGCCGACGTTCCCACCTCGCTTCTGGTCATAGAGTGGGAGCAGGAAGAGAGAGAGAGCAGTTTGTTTACGGCGTGTGTGTTGTTTGTTGGAAGAGGAGAGTGGAGTGGGGGAGGGAATTAAATATTCAATCGCAGAGTGTGTGACTGGCGTCGTGCGTGCCTGCCTGCTAGACGGTGCGGTAGGTCATGGCCCCTTTGACGTCACCCTGCCCTGCCCGCCAGACAAGGACGGTACACTTACCCGATAACAAGGCTCCCCCCCTTACAATCTGCCCTCCCCCTCCTTCACCCATCACTCAGTAGCACCTTCTTGCCAGTCGGTGATTGTGATTCCGCATCATTGTGTTGTTGTGTTGGCATAGCGCCAGCCCTGGGCGTCATTTATCTTATAAGTACTCTGCGTTGTGTACCCTGACAGGACAGCATTCGTGCCGTGGTCGACCATGCTGGTGCCATACGGTGTGCCGCGAACCTCCTGTCTCATCATCTACGTGTCATGTTAGTCCCATACATTTCATTTACTGTGACCTAGGACAGCTCTACAGCTTGGTAGTTGGTACATAGGGCAGAGGGAGACACTACTTGAATAGTGGCGTTTAACACTACTCGTGGTGTCTGTTGGATAGAATTGCCTGCCATTTAACATTGTTTGCTTTGTGAGTGTTGCAATTGTTTCCTTCTTAGATATTATTAGCGTTTAATTTTTACGGTGTGCAAATTTGGAAGTTTGCGTGCTGATCCTTAAGTTTACATAAAGGTAGTGATTTTAAATTGATTAAAATATTGATGTATACAGTAATTGCATTACGTAAGTCATTCTTTGAAAGATAATTTCCATTGGTCGTTAGTGAATCACATTGAATAAATAAGAAGCTCACATGATTAACCCCAATGTAGGCCCGACAGCTTGATGAGGGAGAAAAGTAATTCATACATAATGTTTATTTTTAGAGTGAAGAAGCTGTCCAAGGAGACTTGAGAGATGTGAAGGATGTGTGTGTGTTTCAGGTCAGCAGAACATTCCAATGCCTCCTCGGCCATCCAGCGGACAGTCAGATGGCAGTGGGCCGACCCGCATGAGCCACTCCCCCATGGCGACACAAGGGGCCTACCAGCAGCCCCTGGCGCCGCCACCTCACATGCACGGCTACAAGATGGCCGGTCACCCTGGCATGGTGCCCCCCTCAGGCCAGCAGATGCCCCCCTTCACTCCCCAGGGCCAGCAGTACTCGCAAGGTAAGTACTCTCATATGATTGATTGCTGCCACTGGTAACAGTACTGTTGTTTCAACCTCGAGGTAAATGGAACTGCGAGTAGCAAGTTCGTGTTGGAGCTGCTTGGGTGAGTAGTAATACGACTGTACATTGTAATGTTAAAACAATACTACATTACTAGTGTTTCTTTTGTCATAAACAGGTCAAATCAATACCATTTGTGAATAGGCCATTATCCAGACCTGTGTTTCTAAGACAGTGGTCGCAACATTGTTCGTTATAGTCTCGCAACCATTGCCACTGTTATGTAAAAAATACCCACCAGAATTATAATACAAAGTATGCGCTAGATTTTCTGTGCACATTACGTAAATTAAATACTAGAATATCCACTTCAACAAGTCACATAGGAAATAGCCAACAACTGAAACACTTGCACTGCATTCGTTTTTACACCCCGCACATAAAGGTGAAGCAGTTGTTGGCACAGAAGCCAGTCTAGCTCCTATTGCCTGCCTGTTTCCGTACCTCAGACGCTACATCTAGCACTTGCTGAATAGGCGTATTAATAATACTAGAGGATGTATATAGAATCCTACAACCATTGTTCAAAGGGGGCAACCAAAAATGTGGTTCAATTCTACTGTATCATCTCTGCCCATAGTTTGCCTGGTTAATAACTCTGCTATCCCTACAATATGGTAAGGTATACAGTAAATTCTCTCTAGTATGTTACACTTTACTTACATTCCAGTACAGCATATTAAGTCGTTTATGCTTCGAAACACATGTCTAAACCACAATTTTTATCCAGTACACATATGTTTTTGCTTGTGTTAGCAATTAAATACTCAGACAATTTCTCACTGTGTATGCAAAACTTATGCTTTTCCTAATTTTACTCGTAACTGCTTTTTGTAAAAATTGTTTAAGATGCGCCACTCGTTAAGTTTGGGTAGAGTACAAATCCAACTATGGTAGTCAAAGTGTAGTCGGAGGAAATATGATTACATCTAAAAAGGCAAAAGAGTTGATTACTTGCATACGCCTAGTCACATGAGAACCTTAGAAACACTTGCAGGTCACTTTTTGTAAACATATTTTCCTTTAGCTGACAAAATGGTCACTCCAGTGCTGGTAGCTATAAACATAATTTGTAGTCCGAAAGTTTTGCAATTTGATTTTGTGTGTTTTATGTAAGCACCAGAAATTATTATAGTCTCTTAAAAATTTATATGAAGGAAATCATGATTTTCCTGATGAAGACAAAGTGCATTCTGTGAAAGGCGTAATTCTTACAGTGGAAATTATCGGTGTGAAACAGAAGATAATCGGCAGACACTTGTTTGCATTTCCTAACATTTAACTTTGCGATGGCCAACTATAAATACACAGGCTAGATTACCACAAATTTGTTACTGCTAGCTCTGTAGCCTACAGTTTGTTAGAAAATATATTTTCACATTCATTTCATGGCAATCATAAATAATTGTAGGATAGCATGTTATAAAAAGTAGAATGTAACGCATGGCAAGTACAGCAAAAGGAGCAATTTGTGACCTGTTTGAAGTTTGTTTGATGGAAATGTGGCTAGGTGATGTTCTAATGAGTACTGAAAAAGTATTGCAACAAAACTAGAGATTCTTATAGCTGTAAAAAAATGTAAGAATGATGAGGCCAAACATTTTAATATTGCATCAACACTCAGTCTACAATAAGAAGACTGTTTGAAAATAGAAGAAACTGCTGTAAAACTGCAATAAAAGAGGAAAAACTACAGCAAAGGTACAGATATCATTGATAAATTTTTTATTGTATTGTGTAAGCCTACAGTTTCAACAACGTAATTTGTGCTACAGCATTTCAAGAAAAAAACACACATTTAGGCACCAAGGCTTTGGATTGATAATTTTCAAGCCTCAAATGGCAGGCTGATATGTTTCAAAGGTGGTGGAATATAAGAACATGACTGGTATGTGGCGAAGAAACAATCTTTGACACAACAGTGACAGACAACTGGAAAGGAAATTTGCAGAATCTCACAACAGGTTAGGGTAAGGACATCTTTAATGCTAATGAAGCATGTTTTCCTATTGTTTGTAGTATTCTTTGCCAGGCATCTGCATCACAATGGCGTATGCAGGCCTCTGTCACCGTTTCCACTAAAAGTAACTTTTTGTGGCTCAAATTCACCAAAGGTCACTTTTTTTCATTGGTATTTCTTATGTATGTCATACATGTTCTGTTAAGGGTGCTCGGTACGGTATGCTAAACAGTGAGAAACATGTGTACCATTATTGATCATTATTGATAGAACAAATGACTTGAAAGTATATCGTTTTCGGAAGTAGGTGTCGTAAAGTCGTATAATTGTCTAAGACATTTGATATATATATATAATTCTTTTAACTTTTTAAAGAAATAATCTGGAAAGTATGTCTTTTTTTTTTTTTAATTATTTAGTTAATTGTAGTAAAGTAATGCAGCATGAATAACACATAAAACCATATCTTAGACTTGTACCTTACCATGCTCTATAGTATATTGCAATCTGAACATTTCTGGAATTATTATAATTCTGTAAAACAGTAATTAAAATTAATTAATTTCAATTTTTTACCCGACGAAAACAGGACATCTACTTTTGGAGATATGTTGCTTCTATTCCCAGTACCTTGCGTAAACGCGGAGCAGTTATGAGAGGATAATAGTGACAACTCATGTTACCAAAACTGACAGGGATTATCTGCAGGGCCGGATCTATCAGCTAGAGACAGATTCTCAGGAGAATGGTTCAGTCCTGCGGTAAAGACGAGTGAGGTGTCATTTTATTAAGTTTTTTTTGTGTATGTTATGAATATTCTAACCCATAAAACGAAATTTCTGTATATTTTTTCTTTTTCTTTAAAAACTATATGCAAGCTACTGATTTAGATTTTCGGGTTAACACATTCGTAATCTACATAAAATATTGAATAAAATGACACCTCACTCGTCTTTACCGCACAATTGAAGACATTCTTTCACTCAGCTGATAGACTAACAAGCTTGTTCCCTTTTCTCAATTGGTTCATTACAATATTATGTTTCGAACGATCTTTTGAAGATGCTTCTATTGAAATTGTGTATAAGTTATATAATAAAAATAATAAAAACTGCTCGGTATTTATTCTTCAATACACTAGTAAGAAAGCATTTAAAAATAAAATCATTAGAATAATTGCTAGCATAATCGCCCCTTACTCATGCAAATCCCAATTTCAGAAACCGGAAATACACTGTTGTCCTTGTAAATGCATAAAACTGTTACTTTCACAATTAAAAATATAAAATTTTTTCTAGCAGTCAGGAGTTCATTTTGGTAAGCACTTAGGACACAGCTCCAACCTTCCAGAATACAGCCTCGGTATCAGCGAATTTTAATGTAGCTGCAATAGCGTAGTTTTCTTTGATTTGTTTTATATTCATAATGTTCAGTTTCAAATATGGGGACGTACAATCCCGCAATAAAAAAAAAACTATGCATATTTTACATTACATGTGTTTTAAAGAATTATATATATTTTAAAAATGATCTTAAGTAAATAAAAGTACTACAAAAGACAAGAATTAAGGCGCGGTTAACATTATATTAATGTTTCATAGGGCCTATTGTTCGACTGTTGTTATGTAGAGGAGATATTTTGTCACTCTTCAGGAACCTTTTGAAAAACTGAGGTTTTACACTTTCTTCAAGCAGACGTTCAGGTTCACTGAATACAATGGTGGAAATAGCTTTTCTATATTCCTACTGGTTCATATGTTACACCCTAGTGGGATGGCCATGAATCTCAGGGAAATTTGGGGGTAAAAAACATGATTTTTAAAGTAGTTCTATACTTGAACGCGATAGCCAATTACATTATTTAAATGTTGCAATTGAATTTAATGACCTATCTAACATAGGATACGCAAGTTCCGGCCTAGTGCGTTGGAAACTAACTACGAGAGAAATTGTGTGATAAAAGCAATATACAAAGCTTTCGAGCGAAACGAAACAATATAAATTACCTTCATTAATATGTACTTAAAATTACATAAGACGCATAATGTTACCAGTTTCTGAAGTATCAGTGAGACAACTGTAGTTCACATATGTTCCGCACACACACAAAGGTTTGCAGAGCAGTATGTGCGTGCATGCGCTGTTGAATATTGATTCTAACTAAACCTAGCGACTGCCTATACACTTTTTTTAGTATTCACACTGGCTAGTTGACGTTCCGCACTTCGCCAATGTAGTGAAAAACTGTAACTTCGGGCCCCGAAAAAAATGTTTCCCGTCATGTGATGACATTGCGCCTTTAGTGTGTTTCTAAGGAAGGTATGGACATTATTTTGCCGTCTATTCTAGGTCTTTAAAGTTCTTATTTCCAAATAACTGCTTAAATGCATAATTACCAAAATTTTAATAAAGTAATCATAGCTCTCTACTAAAAACCATTAAAAATTTTACTGTAACACAATATCTAGGTTAAGTTTTAAGTTCTGTTTGAGTTTAACACATTAATTTTTAATATAGGTGCGTCATTTTTGTAGCATTAAAAATTATTTTTTTTAATATTCATTCAAGGCCGAAAAGGAAATCACTGAAAATATCTTTGTACAACATTCGTTAGCCATACTGCAAATGAGAAAAATATTGGTGTGTGCTAAACCAGTGGCAATATGCATTCGGATCAGTTTAGAGTAAAATAGAGGGAGGGAGGGAACTTTTACTTCATAATATCTCATTTTTATCAATGATATATTCAGACAAATTCTTGAAACCGTTTGTTTGCAGATTGTTGAATGATATAGATAATAAAACGTATATATCCTAGACAGTGAAAATACGTTTCGGAGTTATACAAATCAGAGCACCTTAGGTGTAATTAATGTTGTACGTAGTTCAAATGGTTAGAACAGTATAGCAACTCGTACAAAAATTATTGATAAAACACTAAGTTCGAATTATTTTACAAATACATTTCACGGCACACCTGTATACTAAGTAAGATTCGTGTGATTTTACCAACAAATGTACAAATACATTAAACTAAACACAATGAAGCTTATCTAATGTTTCATTAAAATAAAAGAAAAACTTGTACTTTTTGAAATATAATACATTGTAAATATATAATCACAGAAAAATACTATTAATTAGCGTGTATAGTTTCATTTTCTTATCTCGTTCATTTGTAACGCGAAAGAATTAATCAAACTTGCTAATTGTCCGCAAATGTTAAATCTTTATCTTCATGTAGCCTACTTATTCTTTATCTGATCTCTTTAAAGTAATGATTTAACTTATGAAACTTTCATTAAAGGTATAATGTAACTACTGCCGTGTCACTAACAAAATAATTTAAGAATAATAATTTACGAAACTAGCACCTGTGCATGAAAATACTCGTAGACGTGTATTTTCTTTTGAATATCGCCAACTTTTTTCTGCGACGTTGTACATGAAAATGAAGTGTTCAGTTCAACTCAGCCACGTAATGAAATTTTGCGTTTGTTGGCCAGACTGTCTGCACCACACCTCCACGTAGCAGCTTGAGGGAGGAACCGATTATTGGCACAACAATCTTCGAGCGCATAGTGTGTTACATTGCTTGTCCTTGGACTCGCAGTGGAACAGGAGTCTAACGACTGTCCAAGAAAATCTAAAAATTTTAACCTAGTTTGACGGATTGCCCTTGTTGTGCCTAAAAGCCTTAAGTGTACAGGTTCTTTCTCTTTAATTTCTGAAGAAAAAATAGGCTGATATCAGTGCAGGATGGTATTCCTAATCATTACTTCGTCAGTCAACTTACAGGGTGTCCAGTGATTGGGAAATTGCGGGAAGTACGGGAATTGTACTGGATTTTTTCAGGCTCGGGAATGTGCGGGAAATGTACTTGAAATTTTTCTTTTCTGTGGGAATTTCTTGGCCACCAATCGTTTCATTGTCAGTCACCAAGAAATTGTGAAGGTACTTTGACAGCTGGAATTTTAGTAATTTGTAGAGACAAGTGTATTCGCAACGCGCAAAGTTGTGAATTTTTCAATTTTTGTTTAAAATCACGAAGTTTTGTCCCATGCGAAATTACTAAATAAATTCAAAATTTTTAACGCTTTCCATAGTAAATAACACCTTTGATTCGAGAATTGATTGCAAGTGAATCGACAGAATCTATTTTCGACAGTGAAAGCGAGATTCAAGTATATCGAAGTAGATGAGAAAATGGCGGCCGTATGTTTAGGTTTAGTGAATGTGTTTGTTTATCCGGTTTTCACATGGAACTTGGTAATTTATGTTGTTTAACATTATAATTATAAATAAAGATTGAACATTTTTATGCAACAGCAAGGAATAAGTACAAATATTGTTGCTACTCCGATGAAGTTGTGATGTGTCACAAATTTGAGTTAATTGATGTCTCAGGAAACGGCAAAAATTTTCGTCATGCATTCTATGAAAAAACCAGGAACGAATAACAAAATACAGCATTAATTTTATTGGCAGCAAAAATAGTGAAAATGACCAGAATGAAATTATTGCACCCACAAATAGGAAATATAGATGCGAAACACGAATGAATACATTCAGGGTAATTAGGTTATAGTTAAAAATATAAATATTTATCCCAGCACTTTTGTCCTTTACCGAATATTATTTATATATACAGTATGTTGTTTCGTTAAATGTGACGAAGATAAATTTAGCTAACAGAAGGTAATAAATTTTAGCTAACAGTGTTAGGACTAAGTGAAAAATCCTGGAGGCTATTATAACCTATTCAATTGTTAAATTTTATTGCATGTACATTTTTTCCAAGAAACGTGTCTGATCTAAGACTGTATAAACAATAATAAATATTATATTGTGCTGGTCCCTCATGTTTTATAAATTTATTCCCACAATTCTATTCATATGAATTTCTGTGTTGTTCACATGGACTGAACCTTCAGGTGCAACAAAGGAGTACTTTCAACAGTTCAATCAGTTTACAAACCTGTGTAAATTAAAGTAATATAATTAAATACTAGACAAATAATATTTTTACACATCTTTACACATCTCAGCAAATGTGGGAAACATACTGGAAATGTACTGTAAATTGAAATACCACTTTTGCTGGACACCCTGACTTAGAGCTATTCATTAATGTATGAAAGAATATATGTCTGGAAAAACATTTATCTGTTACCTTGACAGTATGAGTGCTATGAGAAGGTTTTTAATGGATGCACAGCTAGTACCCACCACCAAAGAGCTCTTGTCTCAGCAGTTATGCATTATTACTCTTGCAAGTTACCTGGCTTACTAGAGGGGAAGGGGGGTGTGTGGAAAGGATTATAAGATTTAAAAAAGAAGAAGAACCAAGAGTCTGAGAAAAAGAGAAAAAGTCTATGGAAATTGAAATTATGAATAACCTAGCTGTATAACAGACACGAAAAAAGCATAAGAGAAATAAATAGCTTAACATATACTATTAGAATGAGCAAACAAAACACTAGATAATGTTGTTGAATAGAAAAATATTATGTACATTTTCTCAGCTTATGCATTAGTGTGTGTTAAGTACAAGGAAGAAAATGAAAAGAAACAAGATGTTGAAACTAACAATGCATTATGAATAAATGGAAAGCAAAAATATTTATTTCTCAAAAAGTAACAGAAGTTTTAAGTTAAATATTTTTGTTAAGAATTAACACTTCTATTTGAAGGACGCAATATTGTAACTTTGAATTTAAATTGTTTTTTTTTCGTTCGGTGCATAGTATCAATGTATCATAATTTACTTTTTGTTAAATAATCCTTAAGGATGTGTGTTGGCTAAATTCTGGCAATTATGTTTGTGGTGTAATTTGTCTTAATATATTCACTATAATACTGGTTTGCTTCATCGCTCTTGTCATGTGAACCAGCAGCTTGAATTGTGGACCAACAGCATGTATTAAGTTTGCAGCCTACTGTGTACCTCAAATGTGTACGAATGTACAGGGAAATACTTTTTTTTTCTATAGTATACACGTGGAAAAATACTGTTTTGAAGCCGTCCAATTTAGCTAAAATCATCCTTTCAGACTGCCATACTTCAAATCATACTAACCAGATGTAGTTGAAAGTAAGGTATAGGTCATTCGGAATAAAGTGAGCACTAAAGATTTAACCTTTGAAAAAAATCACTAGCTGTACGGCATATACACCACCACTAACAAGAGTTACTTTACTGCTTGTATGGTTGGTAGTGATTCATTGCATGTAGTTCCGTGTATTTTCCAATTTGAATACAACATTAGTGAAAGAACATATGATGAAATCGACCTCTCTGTATTTAATATACTTCAAAATATTTAACTTATGATCTCATTGACATTCATACTTACAGTATAATGAGACTCAATTGGCGCGAGAATAATGTGACGCTATCGCCGACCTCGAGTCATCTTGGTCGTTACAGCTTGCTCCGCGCTTCAGACAGTTCAAAACTCCACCAACAGGTGGCATCAGAGTTAGGTTCTCCCCGCCAAGTTGCATCATTTGCGTGCGTTTATCCGCTGTGCGTATATACACATTCAAAAGTACTGGAAATTACTTTGAATATCATAGCCAAAATGATGTGAAACCATTGGTAATCTGTAAAATATGTTTTACGTTTGCCAGCCTAGAAACAACGTACTGTTTATTTCACATGTTAAGAAAATACGCTATTTATCGTTTCTGAAGTGCGCCTTCGTTGTTCGTGGCAGTAGAACGGAACAAAACCTTATTATTGAATAGGGTGTGTCATGCCTGTTTTAGGGGCGGTTTTGTGTTACAAATTCACATAAAATATGCCGTCGTTTACGAGATTCGTAACAGCAATAGTGCGTGTTGTTTAGATTAGTCGATGGACAGAAACTAGACATCAACTCACAGGTATTTATAACTAAGACTAGCTGCCACGACAAACATTGTTTTGTCTCATAAATAAATAAAAAAAATTTACTAAACTATAGCACTTAGGAGTATAAAAAATAGCTAAAAACCTATTTGCAGACCTACCGAATGAATATACAAAATTTCATTAAAATTGGTTAAGCCATTTCGGAGGAGTATGGAAACACACTGTGACACGAGAATTTTATATATTAGATTACTTTTTTTATATCTTATATTCAGCCCCCGTGCATTTAATGAGTAGATATTGTAGCTAAAATTTATCGGAGCAATTTAATGTAGTTGTAAACATTGCACGACCCTATGTAAATAAAAGCACGTGGCATTATTTGTGTTTACATTCACCAGAAAGATATAAACTGGCAGGAAATAGAAATTAATCAGGGCTTTATTGAGTGTTCACTTTATTCTGAATCACCTATAGAAACATTCACTGAACTTTGATACAGACTTTCCACTAGTAAAATTATGAGATCATTTCTTGAAGTCCCATAGTAAATATAGATATCTTGACAATAGTGTGCTTGACTTGTGGCAATGCAACATTTTATATGCACTTCAAGGTTACCCTTATAGCTTTCTCGCTTCTAAGCCTTTTAATACGTAGAAAGGCGACTGACAGTGTTACAGTAAGTTTTATAAGTTGTAATTTATTTCATAGTAATTTTTTTGTCATGTTTAATAATTTTTAAGTTCACTTTTAATTATATTTTAGTCATTTTGTTAACCAGAAAGATCACTTTTGTCACTATTTTGTAAGAGTTTGACTACTTAGAAGCCTGTCCTTAAAGGTATGTCCAAAAAACTATCCAGTCATCTGATACTATGGTTTTAATAAATCAATGTGTGATGCCTTGCACATACAGGAGTAAATAATGAAAAATTCCTAGGTGATTGCAGTTTTGTTTAAGCTGTGGTTGCTTAGATTGGTTGCTAGAATGTGAGCACACAACAGAAAGATTGTACTGTTTTTACGTTCTTGCACTGCCTACAAAGTTTCTGCTGAGCTAAGAAACATGAAAAATGTTTACTTCCCATCAATCTCAACGTGTAAATTGCTGCCTTTAGAAAGAGGTGGTACACAGGTTGAACACTTGTACAGGTGACAGCTAGTGCAATTCTTATGTTGGCGAATGGAGCATTAAGATGATGCGAAGTTGAAGTGGAACATTTTAAAATTCGTGGAAAGACTCTGTTTGCATAGACAACATTCCACGTGTTTCCATAGCCATGTGCTTCAAAGGGGCAGGGTTCACTAGAGGCATTTCTACAGATGCTTCAAAGAAACTGATGAACCAGTTTCAAGATGATGTGCCTGAGTGTTCTCAAGTCACTCAGCTTTCATGTATTTTATATCCATTTCGAGGTTGCAGCTTGCATCACTCAGTGTGTTTGTGCGCTTGAATGACATTGGCTGTGCGAGAAGTCTCTGCATCACCTCCATGTGTGTTGTGAGCTATCAGCTGTCAATGGACACTTAGAAAAACCGTACTCGATCTCCTAGAGTACACATTGCTCTAAAACCATGCAAAACCTTGTGTGAGCTGAGTACAGTCTACCTGACAGCAAGATCTCTAAATATTAAACTCAGGCTCTTGGCTGGATCTACTTGGAGATACATCCTGCTCAAGAGCATGGTAGATGCGTAGATAGCCACAACGGAATATGTTAACAATATTTCACTAAATGGTGAAAACTATTATTTGTTATACCATGCATTTTTTATTGCAAAAAATTACAGTGTGCATAAGAAATAAATTGAAAAGTATTACATCACCTATTTCCAAATGTGACGGGTCAGGTGAACATTAATGAAGATAACTTTACCGTCATTGTTGACATAACCTCTGACGTGGCCGGTTGTGATCGTATATGTTTGCTGTATCTACATGAAATTAAAAACCTGTTGGCGTGACCGTTTTTATTAATTAACTTTAAAAAAAAAACAATACTTTACATACAGAAACTTTAGATTTCAATCATATTAGTCTTCATCATTGTCTAAGCCTGACGCTCCCGGGAGAGAACTGCTCAACCCCAAAACTTAAAAGAGAAAAATTAAAACTAATTTTTAAAGTTCGAAACACGCCCCGACATCTCAACCATAATGTTCTCGCAAACGTGCGAGCCCTCCACTCTGTGATACCAGCACAGAAAGATTAGCTACATATTTATGTGGCTGCTCTGCCACCTCGCTCCCACACAACCCGCACAACCATCTTCCTCTGCGACTACACAAGTAAAAGCACAACCATCTTCCACCACGCTCAAACAACAAGTCAATATGGCCGACCCACCGAAGCTTGCTCTCTCCGTGCAGCGCCTCTAGCGGCCACCCAGCGCACCAAGGTAAAACGTAACGGAAAATTAACATTAAAATTAAATATAATAATAAATTATAAACTTTTATACTTTTAAACAACTTGAAAGGTGAAAATATTCTTCTGAAAACCATAATTACATAATAATTTACAACATAAATTTAAGTAAAATTGAACCACGTGCCCTTTCATTGGCTCAAGCCAGCCCGCGCAAACATATTACTGTCTCTCTAGCACACTCAATGAGCGGCGGCGCACGTGCACTTCGTGGAAAGTAAAAGTATTAGAAAAACTGTTAAAAATCTAAATATAGCAATTCCAGGAACTGGGCAGGCACACCTGTGCCATCCAACTGAACTAGCCAACAATACACCCAGCCCTGAGTTACAATACAATAACAGTTAAGCTGCAAATGATAATATTAAATTTAAATTAAAACACAAAGTTGCCTCACCCTAAACAAACCAAATCAAATACATATAAAATTTAACAATTTCAAAAACTGATAGGCGTACAGATAAAAAGTCAAACAGGTCAACAATACCTCAAAGTGATTATATAGATAATAGCAAATTCATTACGTCAAACATAAGGAAATAATAAAATAAAAACAGGAAACAATAAAGACCTAAATGGTGGGTGGACCGCCTCACACAAAATGCACTTGCCACTACGTGTAACTAAATGGAAATATTGAAGGTGTCCTCAATATGTTTACTAGTTTAAAAGACCTCAGTTACAGATGATAGTATAAATACTGTTTTGGAGCTCTACATCATTGTAGAAAAGAAAGTGCTTTTCTAGACTGTTGTATTTTCATAATATAGTTGCAGAATGCAGAGATAGTTACATTAGAGGCGTGCATTGGGCCCAGTAAAATGATAGACATGAAGCTTTGTAGAAAATAGTTAGCATGTTTTGAAGTCTGGGTACCGATTCTGTGTCTTAAATGTTTTGCAGCCTACATGAACCTTACTAATTCCATATAATCTGGTCTTCTGATGCTGAATTCATTTCAGATAAGCATCCAACTTAAAATATAAACATTGTATTCAGTAATGAGTGGAGGTATATGTGTAGTTTTGTCATTATGACGGCGTGGTACATAATTCAATGTTAAATGCAGGGTGGCCGCCCGCCGGGAATTTCTGGAATAGCCGGAAATGTGCGTGAATTTTTATCGCCGGAAAAATCCTTGAATTCTGCTTGAATTCCTGCTGATTACCGGGAAAAAAATGAACCATAATGGATGTGTCTTCATTTTGGTCTTCTGGTGAACTGTTTATAGTAAAGTGTCGTTCGTACGGAAACAATTTTTTACGCATAGAAATTAATTAAAACATACCGTGTTAAAATTGCAAAAGAATTGCGCAATATTTATGACGTCTTTCGTGGTCTTTGATTCGAAATATATTGTTACGTGAATCAATAAGTGTATTTTCAACTCGAAAGCGAGTTTCAAGAGAATCGAATTGACAATAAATGGCTGTTGTTTAGGTTACGTGAAGCAACGTTTTTTGCGTGCTTCCTGTTAATTATTCTTCATAATATGCAGTGATAAAATTAATATTGTATCTTTTAAACACGGCAAAATTAATTGAGAACGAAGACTTTTCCCGTTTGTAATGACAGTGTGTGACGTATAATTTGCCAGAATCGTCTCGAGGAAACGACACAGAAGCATTAGATTTTCTTCGCGCATCGCATAAAATAAGATAAACAAATGGCATAATGCAGCATAAATATTAACAGTGGCAAGAAATAGTGAAAACAACTACGGTAAAGTTGTTGAATATTTACTTCAATAGGAAATAATATATAACTCCAAAACACTAATGAACACATTCAAGGTTATTGTTGACATGCTCCATATCCCAGTTTTGGGATCAAACGGAGTGCACAGAAATAAAATTAAATAAAAATTCTAAGTTATTCTCTATTCCATGTTTTTGTACGTTGAAAAAATTAGTACCGACACTATTTTCTGAAGTATAACGTAAAAATTTTATCTCACAGTTATCATGAAGAATGTTGAAAGGTCAACGTAGCTTAATTAATTGCAGATTTTTTCCCACTACAACATATCTTGATTTCACAGCTGGAATAAATAATAGTGTTCTAATGACAATTTTTTTTTCACAGGCCTACATGTGTATCCTCCATTACGTTATTTGTGTGTTGTATTGACCTACAGAAACCATCGAATGTTGTAATAAATGTGATTTTCAACTGTTAAATTTAACCTCTTTGGTTTGTAGTAAAATTTAAGATTTCTTAACATTGTGGTCTTATGTGTAACTTAATGCGTGTGTAGCTATGTAGTTGCGTAGTGGTATTTTGGGCAGCGTCTACAATACTTCGTTAGTTCCCACAATAGTTTTTAAATGTGTGTAGGCCTACAGTTTAGTTATTTAGACGATTCCTTGACGAAAAACTAAATTTTGGACCTTGAAAACCGGGAAAAATGCACTAATTTTAAAGTTCAGATTTGGTGGCTATCCTGAAAAGGCATTAATCTATAACTGTAGGTTTCTTAAAGCCATTTTGCTATAATTAAACAATAGCAATTCTAGACAATAGATTTAGCCAACGTTTTAAACAAAATTGTTTACGGTGTTACGAACTTTTGAGGCACAATCTCCGATGTTGGAACCTTGTTCATTTAAGTGCGGCACAAGAGATCACGCGTAACAAATTAGTACTTCTGGATAAATATTTACTTATAAAGTTAGCAAATACCATTATCTAGGAATTTCATTGAGTATTTTATCCATATTGGTCTTGAAAAAAGCTTACAAATTAATTGATGTTTTCAGCATTTATTTATCTTACACGCACTCTTAAGGCAGTGTTCCAAATAGGTAATAATGCATGCTCATATACTCATTCTCAGAAGTGACATCAGAGTGTGTTGTTCTTTATGGCAGAGTGCGAGTGTAGTAAGCATGTGTGAGTGCATGCTCGATACATATTCTTGGACCACTGTTTATTCATGTTTAAGAGCATGCAATGAGTGTGGTGGCATCACAAATAAAGAGCATGCATAGAACATGCAAGGAATTGTAAATATGAGTACGAGTGTGAATTTTTTAAACACAGCTTAAAAGCAATTGCTCTGCCAACCATTTCTAAATATGTAGGCATTAATTACAAAAAAAAAAAAAAAAAAAAAAACTTACCAAACTCTACAATAGTGTGTACAACTGTTAAAAGTCAAGTTTCCTGTTCTAAATTTATGCATGGAACAGTTACTACTTTACATTTAAAATATATTTTTATATATTTTATGTTAAAACAAGAAATAAACAAATGTTAATGTGACTGACTACATTTCAGATATTAAATGATAACTACGTTTCTGCTAGGCCTATTGTATGTAACTTCTGGCCACATTTACCTTTGTTTATTGTATCATATGGGTGGTGAGTAATTTGTGATTTATGATAACACATCAAGATATAGAGAAAAAATAATTCGGATAACGTTCACAATAATCCACCACTGTTTTAGTATTGCTCGAGATTGTCATATGTATTTACGTATGTACCATCCTAAGTTGTGGATATTCATACAATTTTAATTGCTAAGGTTCCGTAGTTTGAATTTGTAAAAAAATATTCAATTTTTATCTTTCAAAAAAATTACATTTGTTACAAAGTTTATCATATGTGTTTCTTAAAAGTTTTTGTTTGTGTTAATAGTCGCTGGTGTATGTTTTATTAATAATAGTGAAACTTTCTGGCTAAAGAAAACTCTTTTTATATTGCATCGTACAATGTGGCATGGTTGCAGGGAACTACGCGCCGCGGCCACAGGGGCAGCTGGGCAGCGTGCAATATAGCCATGCGCAGGGCTACGTACCCAGTCCTGCAGCAGGGCAGAGTGCTCAAGCTAACAGCATGGCACCAGCAGGCCAGTATCCCAGCCGGCCAATCCCCAACCACGTCTCCCACTCCCAGTTTGCCAGCTACCAGGTTAGTACTCTGCAGCTTGTGGTTGTGTGCTTACCTTTGTGTCATCTGGTTTTTTTTTTTTTAAATACTTGTGATTGGACCAGTGTTCTATTTTAAGGCCGTGTTAGTCTGTCCGGGGAAGTCGGTCACTCTTTCAAACTAATTCACTTTTTTGTGAAGTCACTAAAGTTACTTTTTTCATTAAGAGTATGTAGGTAATTCAGTGCTAAAAGCATCAGTTCAAAATTGCAGGTTTCTCGAAGTCAATGTAGAAAAAAATAGCAGCAATCCTATACAGTAGGATTAGAAGTTTTCTCAACTAACGTATATCTGAATAACAATCTCTTGACGCCGAAATATTGTGCATTTAATTGCGTCGCAAGAGATCACGCTTAACAAATGCATATCTGCCAACTTGTTCGATTTTTCCGGAAAATGTACGAAAAATAGCTTTACTGTAAGATTGTACGGACATAGCGCTATTGTGTACGAATTTTCGGGCTTTAAATAAGTCTGCCGCGTACCGTAAAAATTAATCGCGATTATTTGAATCGATAGTTATATCTTGGCCAACGATGTAACTCGATCTTTACGTATATCGATTCTGTTGTATCGTGAACTTTATTTTATCGGCTATTGCTTCGTTTTCACTCGCTTCCATGATGCTTGCATCATTGCAGTCATAATGGTGGCCATGTTGGCATTTTAACCACTGGAGTTAATGTTTGCGTGCGCTATCGTGTGTTTGCGATGCATTACTATTTAAAGATGTTTTAATATCATGGTATACCGTTTGCGCAGTGTTAAGATTCATATCTGATTAGTAATGTGCGATCCTGTGTTCTTCATACTTTTGTGGCATACATGTTGAATAGGTAAGTTGTTAACTATTATCTCGTGTTTGATTGTGTGAAGAATTCAGTAACATAAGATGACTTCCAAGAAGAAAGTATATAATCAGTTGTTCAGAGAACAGTGGTGTGCTGAATTCTCTTACATCAAAAAATCTGGAAAAGGTGACATATTTGCTTATTGTACAGCGTGTCGTTGTGATATAAATATATCGCATGGTGGAAAAACGGACATAGCGGTTAATGGTCGAAGTGCGAAACATATCACAAATGTGAAAATCCAAGAAGAGAGTCAGAAAATATCGAAGTTTTTTGTCAAACCGATAAATGCTGACTTAGACGTGATCAAAGCAGAGTGCCTATTTACTGGGTTTTTGGTAGAACATAATATACCGTTAGCTACTGCAGATCATGCGGGTGCATTACTGAGAAAAATGTTTCCAAATTCAGAGATAGCGAAAAAATATGGGTGCGCAAGGACGAAAACTGCAGCAATTGATGTAGTTCAGAGTTTACAACGTGGACCATTTGCCGTCACGACTGATGGTAGTAATGACTCAAACGCGAAGCTTTATCCTATTGTTGTAACATTCTTTGATGAAAAGGAACAGAAAGTTGTTAATGCGGTTTTGTCCATCCCTGCATTAGAAGGCGATGCTACAGGGCGTAATATAGGAAACTTAGTGATTTCACAGTTTGAATCAAAGAAAGTACCTGTTGATAATTGCATAGCACTGTGTTCTGATAATGCAGC